>CAJPEV010001287.1:0-70805 GCA_905338385.1 Darwinula stevensoni | reverse complement strand
AAAACCTCTGCCTGGATCTAACCAAAGAGATCTTCGAGGCTGCCAAGCAGATCCTTACCAAGAAGGGACCGTCGAGCAGTAATCCATCAAAAAATCAGAAGAAACATCGAACAGAGAACCCAATCCTTCCCAAGCCTCATGACCAATATGATCCCAAGGAAGCCTCTCGGATCCAGAAATTATACCGTATCAGCAAGAAAAGAGCCATCAGGAGAATACTGGAACCCAACACCCAGAGGTACGTCGGCACTCTTCATCAATGTGAGCAATTCTTTTCTGAATCAACATCCAGAAAACAATTTGACATGGAGAAGGCAGAAGCATTGGTGGATCAGACGCTCCCGACCATACTAGACGCGGAAGACCTGGCGGACGGAATTACACCCAAGGAAGTCCAGGTACGGCTACGACGAGCCTCCAACACTGCTCCAGGAGAAGACAAGGTGGAATACCGACACCTCAAAGCAGTGGATGCAGATGGGAAGCTCTATCCCTTTTAATGAATGTCTGTCTGAGACACTCAAGAATCTCAGCCCGCTGGAAGACCGCTCATACCATCTTGATACACAAGAAGGGAGATCTTGAAGACCCAGCAAATTTCCGTCCAATCGCCTTAATGTCAACAATATATAAACTTTTCTCCGGTATTCTTGCTGCTCGGCTGACCAGGTGGGCTTCTAACCATGACCTCCTCTCCCACCAACAGAAGGGATTCATCCCAGGAACTGAAGGATGCCTAGAGCACTCCTTTCTCCTCGATGTCATCACTACTGATGCGAAGAGGAATAAGAAGAACCTTCACCTTGCCTGGCTGGACTTGGAAAATGCCTTTGGCAGCATCCCCCATGACATTCTCAGGATGACATGGTGTAAAATTGGTTTACCACCAACTCTTGTGATGCTCTTTTCAGACATCTACCATGGCGCCAAAACCACCTACCAAGCTGGAAGGGATGCCACAAGAAGTATTCCCATGGAAGCGGGAGTGAAGAAAGGTGACCCTCTTTCCGCCATCCACTTCAACCTGGTCATTGAGGTGGTCATCAGGAAAGTCCTGGAAGAAGGGGAAGACCCATATATTGCCCATCATATACCGTTTTCCATCGCAGCCTTTGCAGACGACCTCTTGTTATTGTCATCTTCACAAGAAGGTCTACAACACCTCCTAGACGAGGCTCATGACGCAGCTCTATCACTGGGTCTAAAATTTAGACCAAATAAATGCGCCACGCTCTCGCTGATAGCAGGAAAATCATCCTTCGACAGCTTCTTCAGACTCCAGTCACAACAACTGGAAGCACTTCGAGAAGATTCCTACTATCCCTATCTTGGAGTACCTCAAGGGTTCGGTTATCCTAGAGGGGAAATCGAGGCAATAGTCAGGGATATAATATCCGACATACATAAAATCCAGGACTCTCTACTTGCTCCGTGGCAAAAAATTGACGCATACAAGACCTGCATACAACCACGGCTCTTCTACCTTCTCAGAGCCACCTATGTGCAAAAGAAGACCCTCTCCCCCCTCAAAAAAGCGTCGGTGGAATTTGCCAGGTCGGTTTGCCGGCTTCCAACAAGGGCAACAACTGATTATGTCTTTTCCCCAAAAGCAGATGGAGGGCTTGGACTCCTGGATATCATGCGGACAGCCGACATTCTGACAATCACACAGGTAATGAAGATGTCCCAGTCACAGGACCCTCGAGTAAGAGCAATCGCCCGATATCAACTCGACTCAGTTGTAAGGAAGAATACANTTATCCGAAGGTGTTTCGTTATTTTGGATGCATCACTATTGATGAGGTCCCCTGTTGGACTTGAGAAAGAAGTTGTGGCAACATAAGACGTTTCATCAATAGGAGTCACCTGCATTCGGACTTTGAGTCTTCTTGTAGCTGCCCGCGCCCTTGACCAGATGGATCGGATGTCGCCCGTGTGTTCAATCCTTGGTATGGGTTCTGTTGATAGATAGGCTGAGATTTCTTGTGGGGTTGGGTCTTTTCCTGTATTCTTCCTTACAACTGAGTCGAGTTGATATCGGGCGATTGCTCTTACTCGAGGGTCCTGTGACTGGGACATCTTCATTACCTGTGTGATTGTCAGAATGTCGGCTGTCCGCATGATATCCAGGAGTCCAAGCCCTCCATCTGCTTTTGGGGAAAAGACATAATCAGTTGTTGCCCTTGTTGGAAGCCGGCAAACCGACCTGGCAAATTCCACCGACGCTTTTTTGAGGGGGGAGAGGGTCTTCTTTTGCACATAGGTGGCTCTGAGAAGGTAGAAGAGCCGTGGTTGTATGCAGGTCTTGTATGCGTCAATTTTTTGCCACGGAGCAAGTAGAGAGTCCTGGATTTTATGTATGTCGGATATTATATCCCTGACTATTGCCTCGATTTCCCCTCTAGGATAACCGAACCCTTGAGGTACTCCAAGATAGGGATAGTAGGAATCTTCTCGAAGTGCTTCCAGTTGTTGTGACTGGAGTCTGAAGAAGCTGTCGAAGGATGATTTTCCTGCTATCAGCGAGAGCGTGGCGCATTTATTTGGTCTAAATTTTAGACCCAGTGATAGAGCTGCGTCATGAGCCTCGTCTAGGAGGTGTTGTAGACCTTCTTGTGAAGATGACAATAACAAGAGGTCGTCTGCAAAGGCTGCGATGGAAAACGGTATATGATGGGCAATATATGGGTCTTCCCCTTCTTCCAGGACTTTCCTGATGACCACCTCAATGACCAGGTTGAAGTGGATGGCGGAAAGAGGGTCACCTTTCTTCACTCCCGCTTCCATGGGAATACTTCTTGTGGCATCCCTTCCAGCTTGGTAGGTGGTTTTGGCGCCATGGTAGATGTCTGAAAAGAGCATCACAAGAGTTGGTGGTAAACCAATTTTACACCATGTCATCCTGAGAATGTCATGGGGGATGCTGCCAAAGGCATTTTCCAAGTCCAGCCAGGCAAGGTGAAGGTTCTTCTTATTCCTCTTCGCATCAGTAGTGATGACATCGAGGAGAAAGGAGTGCTCTAGGCATCCTTCAGTTCCTGGGATGAATCCCTTCTGTTGGTGGGAGAGGAGGTCATGGTTAGAAGCCCACCTGGTCAGCCGAGCAGCAAGAATACCGGAGAAAAGTTTATATATTGTTGACATTAAGGCGATTGGACGGAAATTTGCTGGGTCTTCAAGATCTCCCTTCTTGTGTATCAAGATGGTATGAGCGGTCTTCCAGCGGGCTGAGATTCTTGAGTGTCTCAGACAGACATTCATTAAAAGGGATAGAGCTTCCCATCTGCATCCACTGCTTTGAGGTGTCGGTATTCCACCTTGTCTTCTCCTGGAGCAGTGTTGGAGGCTCGTCGTAGCCGTACCTGGACTTCCTTGGGTGTAATTCCGTCCGCCAGGTCTTCCGCGTCTAGTATGGTCGGGAGCGTCTGATCCACCAATGCTTCTGCCTTCTCCATGTCAAATTGTTTTCTGGATGTTGATTCAGAAAAGAATTGCTCACATTGATGAAGAGTGCCGACGTACCTCTGGGTGTTGGGTTCCAGTATTCTCCTGATGGCTCTTTTCTTGCTGATACGGTATAATTTCTGGATCCGAGAGGCTTCCTTGGGATCATATTGGTCATGAGGCTTGGGAAGGATTGGGTTCTCTGTTCGATGTTTCTTCTGATTTTTTGATGGATTACTGCTCGACGGTCCCTTCTTGGTAAGGATCTGCTTGGCAGCCTCGAAGATCTCTTTGGTTAGATCCAGGCAGAGGTTTTGGAAAAGCTGGAAGTCCTCTTCGACTGTCTTGACTTTCTGAATCCAGGTTTTGGAAATATTTTGCCATGTCGACTTGGGTGTTCGGTTGTTCAGATTCAGGGGAGGTATTCGATGAAGGGAAAAGAGAAGAGGGGTTAATGGGAAATGGGTGAGGAGATTCGATCGCTGGGGTTAAAGGGCGAGGAATTCCGTAATTTAGGGTAAGGTGACATTGGAGGTTCGGCAGGGTCAATAGCAGGTGTGACGTCCTCAGGCTCAGAGGGGGGTAATGTAGCGTCTTCTACCTCTTGCTCCAAGTCATGTACTCACACTGCGGATTGTGATATTTCCGGTGCCAGGAGGATAGAAGAGATTGATGACCTATCAGCCGTGTTGCTATAGGAGGTTGCATGCTGGGAGGATGACTCTAGTAGAGGGACAGCTTTGCTTTTATGTGTTCTTAGATGGTTCCTCAGACCAGCTCAGTTTAGAAACATCCGATCACATTCAGGACATGCTACAGTCGTTGAAGGTGTTGCCGTTTCTTGGTACCTATTTCTTGTGGGGTGAGCTCCAGAAAATTGGTTCGAAGCCGCTCTGGCCGAGTGGTACGAGGCGTCGCATACGTCACACTTGTAATGAAACTTGTTACCAGGGTGAACCTCCCTATTATGTCGCTCCAACGAAGTGTGGGAGTGGTAAATACGAGAGCAAACAAGACAAGAAACGATACAGGGAGGTGGCCAAGTGAGAATGTGGACAGCAGGAGACTCTTGGGAATCTTGTTGCGACAAAAAGCTCATTCCGAACAGAATAGAACGTGCGACTTCATAGGAACAGATTTAGCAAGTGTGTCCAAGACACGCAGTTCAAAGTCAAGGAAGTAAAGGAAATCTTTATGAACAATAACGGAGAAACTTCTCACCGCTCGCATCAGCTCCCGCATTCATCTCTCGCGGCATGCTCACCTGCAGAGATGTTCATCCCGTGTCTTGGACGAGGTGTCCATCTCCTCCTGAGATCCTCTCAGCACTGCAGCTGAGAGGATCGTTTCCTTTCTCACATTATTTCCTCCCCGTGGGGAGGAGGACCGATCCCGGAGGTACTGCAATACCGGGCCGATCCGTGACGGGGGTGGGGCAAGCTCCAGACACCCCGTCGCCCTGCAAAAAGCAGTTTAATATACAAGTCCCCAATGGGGGACAAAGTAGATATTAAGCTACTTAGAACAGATACTACACTTTGATCTTAGCCGATAGGCCGAGAAGCGATAACGAACCAACTTTCTTCCTCAACTTGCCCAAAACTACCAGTTCCGCACCCAGGGGAACTCCGGCATGCAATACCGGGCCGATCCGTGACGGGGGTGGAGCAAGCCCCAGACACCCCGTCGCCCTGCAAAAAGCAGTTTAATATACAAGTCCCCAATGGGGGACAAAGTAGATATTAAGCTACTTAGAACAGATTTATTACAATAAAACAAAATGTGGATACTGACAATATAGTAATGAAGCACAAGTATTTCAAGAACAAAATATTCAAGTCAAATGCACTTTTTCTTCACAATCTTCTTTTCCATCGAGGGCGTTTTCTTCTCTTCGAAATGATCACCATTGCTTGCTTCCTGTGACGAACTCGATGTAGATGTCTCTTGATCCTCGGATGGCGTCAGCGACGCACATTCGCCTGAAGATCCCCCGATATCGTTTGGCTACTCCTAGGCTGTTCAGGCAGGTCTCGTTTTCCGGTCTCCAGGCCCCCAATGCACCTATAACGAAAGAATGAAATATGACATCTTTTCCATTGTTTTTCAAACCTTGGATAAGAGATTGGTATTTTTTCTCTTTCTCCTCCGCTGCATGATTCAGGGCCTTCTCTCCATTCTCAAATGGGATGGCCCCGTCGATGATGATGATTTTGCCGTTCTGTTCTTCCAAGTATATATCTGGGCGCCTCCTCGACTCTGGGTCCTCTGGAACGTGTTGGTCGGTGACTGCTAGAGACCTGCGGGAGGAAGGTATTGATTTTACCAGCCTGTTCAATATGATGTCATGACGGCGGCGGATGGAGAGCATGTTGCTTTTGCAGTGGTTCAGTATATGCGGAAGTGTTTCTTGAGGTGATCCGCATTTCCTGCAACTGCCATTACCTCCTTTCCATTTTGTGGCTCTTTGACGCGTGTGGCACAGGTTCAATCGAGCCTTGTGTACGAAGCGCCAATCACAAAATCGGATTCCAACACCTGTTTGGAGCCAGTGTGTCGAGATGTTTTTTCGGTCCTCCAGGAGCTGTCGTGCGACTTTTCCTTGATCTGGGCATTTGGTGAGTTCTTCTGTATGCTTTTCCCTCATCCTCTGCCTCAAGGTTTTGACGATGGATGATGGCAGCATCACGACACTCTTCCCTTTCAGATCGGCATGGACTGTTGTGACTTGTTTCTCGTCGTCCTCCTCGATCTTGACGCGAACCTTGAGGCGACGTGCTGCGGCCCGGCATCTCGACCATAGGGTCCTGATGTCGCCCGTGTCTCTGGTGCCCGTCATTGGGAGGCCGGAGAGGTATTGTTCTTGTTCCTCCCTTGATGATTCCGGGCGGCGGGTGATCCTTTTGATGACGGAGTGAAGTTGCCCTTTTGCGATCGTAGCGATCCTCTCATCACTGGAGCTCAGCATCCTTATTGCTTGGGTGAGGGTGAGGATGTGGGCGTCCTCCAGAAGATCAATAATTTCCAAGCCACCTGCTGCCTTCTCTGCGTGGAGGTAGTGGTTTGTGGCCCACTTTGAGAGGTGACAGATCTTCTTGGAAAATTCTGCGATTGCCGTGGCGAGGGGTTGCAGTGTCTTCTTCTGGACATACGAGGCTCGCATGATGTATTGGAGCCTCGTCTGGATCGCAGATTTAAATGCGTCCAACTTTTGCCAGGGTGCTAATAGGGAGTCTTCTATTCTTTTGAGGTCTTCTATCACCCTGCTCACTGCATCCTCTAGTCTTGCTCTTGGGTATCCAAACCCTTGTGGGGTTCCGAGGTAGGTATAATGATCCTCAGGTCCTAATTGGGGGAGCAGCCGGCCATCCATGAAGAAATTAGATGAGCCTGGCTGTCCTGCTGAGAAGTATAGGGACATGCACTTGTCCGGCCTGAAGTGCAGACCAATGGTGGTTGCAACTTCGCTTGCTGTGTCAAGCAGGTGTTGAAGGCCGTCCCCGGAGGGGCTGATGAGGACAAGATCCAAGACAAGGAAGGTTTGCTCCATGCAGCCTTCGGTGTTGGGAATGAAGCCCTTCTGTTCTGGAGAGAGGATGTTGTTCTGTATCGCCCACCCAGTCAGCCTTCCGGCAATTATGCCTGAGAAGAGCTTGTAGATGGTGGGGAGGAGGGCGATAGGCCGGAAGTTGCCTGGGTCACTGACATCTCCTTTCTTGTGGATGAGCACTGTATGGGATCCTTTCCACTGTGGTGGAACTCGCTGATGTTGAAGGCAGATGTTCATAATGCAGGCGAGTAGCTTACCAGATGGATCGATGTATTTCAAGTGGATGTACTCGATTTTGTCAGATCCCGGAGCGGTGTTGGTGGCTCTCCTGAGTCTTGCGCTGACTTCCTCTGGGGTGATGGGCGATTCGAGGTTCTCTGCGCTGGGAATGTGAGGGAGCGTGTCTAGTATCAGCGCTTCCACTCTTTCATGGTCCAGTGCTTTTGCCTTTGTGAGGTCTGTAAAAAATGCCTCACATTGGCTAGCACTACCAGTATACCTGGGGGAATTAGGTTCAAGGACCTTTCGGATGGCTCTTCTTTTACTCCACCTGTAGAGCTTTTGTATTCTGGATGCCTCACGGGCATCGTAGGTGTTTTCTCCCCGTTGGTGTTCCCTTGTTGGTACAGGGTTCGTTGTTTCTTCCTCGTGATGTTGCAGGTCGATAGTGGTGTGGACAGCAGCCATCTGGTTTCTTCGTCTTGGGTCCACCTCAGTTGAGGAGGAGCTGTTCTTGCTCTGCCCACCTGTTGGGAAGTTCATGGAGACCGTCGAGTTCTGCTTCTTCATCTCCTGCAGGGCTGCAGACTTGGCCTCCTTCGTGAACTGATCGTAGAGTGTTTTGAATTTCCCCCAATCTTCGCTGGCTTCAGAGAAGCGCTGTATCCAGGATCCTGTGAAGTCAGTATCCTGGGGGGGATGCTCATTGGAGTTTCCTTCCTGGGATGGGGCGGCTTCAGGGGCAGCGTCAGGAGTTGCCTGGTTGAGGTGGGGCCCATGCGTTTGTAGGGGGCAGCTTGGAGAGATGTTTCGTGTTGGAGCGCAGCTGCTTCGCGTTGGCGTAGCAGGGCTAAGGGCATGAGAATGTGCCGGTTGGCTGGCATGGGGCTCGGGAGGTGCATGCTCCTCTTGGTGTTGGGGATGAGCAGCTCTTTCATGGTTGTGCAGGCATCTATAATCTAAAAACCTGCGAGGGCATCTTTGACACTGAACTGTTGCAAGTTCTGGGGTGTCAACCAGCATAGCTTGTGAAGCTAACAGGGGATGGGACTTGCTCGAGTGGTTTGCTGCCTTCCTGGCGGTGGGAAATTCCGCATTGCACAAAGTGCACCTGTACTTGATGCTTCTTTCGGGATGGAGTTTTTTGAGATGTCGTTCCAAGGATGCCTGGCTGTGATAATTCCTCTTGCAGATGGGGCAGGTGCATATTTTCTGCAGGGGCCAGTCGATGGTGTAAGCCTTGGAAGTAGTCTTCGGGTGTTCATCATGTAGAAGTGTTCTGGGAGCATCTTGGAGGCTGGGCAGCGTAGCTGGCTGTAAATCACCATCATTCACCACACCCCCACTGGGGACTTGCTGGGCCTCAGACACTAGGACGCGGACGTCGAGATTCCGGGAGGTGCAGGGGGTCCTGTGAATTTGGGCAGCGGTGGTTGATCCATCCAAGGAGGGTGAGGTGGAATTTCCTAGATGAGATCTCTGTAGTGGCGTCCTGAAGATGGCTTGTGGTTGGTGAGGAATTGGAGCAAGGGTTTGCAGCGAGGAGATAGGAATCGAAAGGGATTTCTTGTGCCCGATTTTACGGCTTTCAGCCGTGGCAGCGAGAGTCTTCAGCCCTTGAGGAAGTGGCATCTGTTAGTGCGCACTTGTCCTCAGTGAGAGATATCCCGACAATAAAAACAGTCGGGATGAAAACTCACTCAAGGCATCAGACAATAAAAGCAGTCTGAATAGCCTCGGACTGGAGAAGCCAGACAATAAAAACAGTCAGGGCTGTCTCGAAGGGCCTCTCACATTAATTCTTCCTCCCGGCGAAATTACGCAAGGGAAGAAAGGAAAAACACAAAAGGAACACACCACAAATAAACCGAACAATTAGGCCTGCCCAGGCGGTGAGCGAGTCACCTGTAGGGCTACCAAGTCGTCCGGGACATGCACAATACATAGGACAAACATGCAAAACGAGAAAATAGGAAAACGAAACCAACCAGGACGATCATGACCGCTTCTAATCAAAGTTTATCTGTTCCGTTCACCATTAATATTAAGCTACTTAGAACAGATACTACACTTTGATCTTAGCCGATAGGCCGAGAAGCGATAACGAACCAACTTTCTTCCTCAACTTGCCCAAAACTACCAGTTCCGCACCCAGGGGAACTCCGGCATTTGGTTTGAATCAACAATAAAATACCATACAATTATTTCCATAGACAGGCAAATTATTTTTTAAGCCCTATACTTTCAAAGATAAACAATAATCTAAAAATGAATCCTAAATATCTGCTGTTATAGCAACTTATTACTTAGCTAATAAAGAGAATTCTCCATCCAGTATCATATCTTGACAGATTCAACAATGGATTTAGTATCTCAAATTCTCAATCATAGAATTTAGGGACACCAAACAATCAATTCATTGCAAGTGTTCATTTAGTTGATTTTTGTCCTTCTTCATGGTCCAGCCAAATTGTATTGAGTGTTTCTTAGAGGATGACAATAATTTCACTGGTGGTTAAGTATTGAGAGCAAGATATTTCAATTGAATACTGGAAGCCTGAAGAACTAATGAGGTTACACCAAACACTTCCAAGATACTCTCAATTGTAGGAAAAGTCACAGGATCCTGTGGTGAGTCAAATTATAGCTGAGAGGTGTTGAAATTCCAAGGGAAGTGATCACACACCCATTTCACTCTATGGTTATTAATTTTTTCATGTTGTTTTTAGAAATATGGGCACATGAACACATCCATGGCACTTACTATCACTTCCAATGCAATCCTCTTTGATCATCAAAAACACTTTTTACATTTGACCATCACACATGCATAAATTCTTCAATGACCTTCAAACTTCATGGAAAAAAATGTCCCCCCTAATTTTCAGGTGGTGAAATTGCATGGATGGCACATGGCATATAAATGGCATATGAGAACAAATCCTTAAGCTTCATCTTCTAGGTTCATGTAATGAAATATAACTTGGTCATCAGTCTATCTGGAGCTTGGAAGCCTGCACGTCTGTTGAAGAATATCAAAGGGGCATTCTTCATTCTTAATCCAAAGGTTCGAGGGCTATCACAGTTGGCCTAGGCCTAGCATCTCACCCATCGCGGACTTGGAACAGTGAGCTGCAGTGTTTTTCACTGCAATCAGACAATTTTCCGCTGGATTTGGACAGTTGTGCATGGGACGTCCCCTCATGCATGAGCGCCGAAGCCAAAAGCAAAAAAAGTCTGACTCAAATTAAAAACATATAGTCAGTAATGCACCGATTATTGCTGTTAACAAAGCGGACTGTTAAGTTCAGCATGAAAGAAAGTACAGAATTTGTCATATCCTTACAGTTCGGACGTCGTAAGCTAACCGATATGATGTGGTGGCACTATTACATCGGTGATAAGGCCTAAGCATGCTCCATACAGTGGGGAGAGACGCATCTACAGAATATAACATAGGAAGAGGAAGCACCTGTAGCCTGTAACAAAGATCACGGAAAAGACAGAAACACACAACCACGTGGTGCATTTCACCAGTCGACGGAACAACACATGACGTCATGGACGGGAAGATTTTGATTGGTTGGAAGTTACCGTTCTCTAGCCGCTTGTCCTTTCTCGCGATCATCTCGACACCCACCGCGCGTGCTAGCTCTGAGGCTGCACATGTTGGAGAGTCCCGTCCCGGCCGGCAGCATCCTGCCTGGGGACAGGATCTTCTCTCTCAGGTTTTCAGCCTCCAAAGGCGCCGGGCGAAAGAAACTTCAGGCCTCGCGATTCAAACGTCAAAGGTCGGGTCCTCACGAAACATCACGCGAGAACATTGCTGCAGAATGGAACCACTTCTCCGCGCGCGCAGTTAGATCGTTCAGCATTCGACAGACTGTCCGGACTGTCGGGAGAAGGGCCAGCCTAATGCGTTCCAACTCTTCCTTTTTCGAGCACAATAATCCACACGTTTTTTTGCTTTTGACTCCACAAATGGGAGGGCTAAAAAAAACGGTGCACGCTGAAAACTATCAAACGGTTTGGTCATCCGACGGGATGACCAAACCTTCCTCGAACGTCTGAGGAGGGGACTCTCTCTCTCTTCCGCTTTTTTTTTCCCCCGTTTGGAATCCAGTGAAGAGGGCACCGCGAGATGAGAAATGCTTTCGTCGCCTCCAGCCAGTGCAGGTTTCGGTTGCGGGTGGGACTCACTGCTCGCATCAGCTCCCGCATTCATCTCTCGCGGCATGCTCACCTGCAGAGATGTTCATCCCGTGTCTTGGACGAGGTGTCCATCTCCTCCTGAGATCCTCTCAGCACTGCAGCTGAGAGCTAGCAAAGGAAAGAGTGTAATAAAGGAGGGGCACCCCTCCTCCTGGCTAGGGCCTCCATGACGTTATGGCCCGGCTAGGCACTGCCCCCACCTCGTTCGGGGTCTGTGGGGCAGCGGGACGTTTTTGCAGTTTAATATACAAGTCCCCAATGGGGGACAAAGTAGATATTAAGCTACTTAGAACAGATTGCAATACCGGGCCGATCCGTGACGGGGGTGGAGCAAGCCCCAGACACCCCGTCGCCCTGCAAAAAGCAGTTTAATATACAAGTCCCCAATGGGGGACAAAGTAGATATTAAGCTACTTAGAACAGATTTATTACAATAAAGCAAGTCATCAACACTGACAATATAGTAATGAGGTTCAGGCATTTCAATAACATGATATAAAAGTCAAATGCACTTTTTCTTCTTGATCTTCCTCTTCGATGTTGTTTTCTTCTCTTCACAATGGTCACCATTGCCTGCTTCCCGTGACGAACTCGATGTAGATGTCTCTTGATCCTCGGATTGCGTCAGCGACGCACATTCGCCTGAAGATTCCCCGGTATCGCTTGGCCACTCCGAGGCTGTTTAGGCAGGTCTCGTTCTCCGATCTCCAGGCCCCCAGTGCACCTAAAACGAAAGAATGAAATATGACATCCTTTCCCTTGTTTTTCAGACCTTGGATTAGAGATCGGTATTTTTTCTCTTTCTCCTCCGCTGCATGATTCAAGGCCTTCTCTCCATTCTCGAATGGGATGGCCACGTCAATGATGATGGTTTTGCCGTTTTCTTCTTCCAAGTATATATCCGGGCGCCTCCTCGACTCTGGGTCCTCTGGAACGTGTTGGTCAATGACTGCGAGAGACCTGCGGGAGAAAGGAATTGATTTTACCAGCCTGTTCACTATGTTGTCATGACGGCGGCGGATGGAAAGCATGTTGCTTTTGCAGTGGTTCAGTATATGCGGAAGTGTTTCTTGGGGTGATCCGCATTTCCTGCAACTGCCATTACCTCCTTTCCATTTTGTGGCTCTTTGACGCGTGTGGCACAGGTTCAATCGAGCCTTGTGCACGAATCGCCAATCGCAAAATCGTATACCAACACCTGTTTGGAGCCAGTGTGTCGAGATGCTTCTTCGGTCCTCCAGGAGCTGTCGTGCGACTTTTCCTTGATCTGGGCATTTTGTGAGTTCTTCTGTATGCTTTTCCCTCATCCTCTGCCTCAGGGTTTTGACGATGGATGATGGCTGCATCACGACGCTCTTTCCTTTCAGGTCGGCATGGACTGCGGTGGCTTGTTTCCCGTCGTCGTCCTCCTCAATCTTGATGAGAACCTTGAGGCGACGTGCTGAGGCCCGGCATCTCGACCATAGGGTCCTGATGTCGCCCGTGTCTCTGGTGCCAGTCATTGGGAGGCCGGAGAGGTACTGTTCTTGTTCCTCACTTGTTGTTTCCGGGCGGCGGGTGATCCTTTTGATGACGGAGCGAAGTTGCCCTTTTGCGATCGCAGCGATCCTCTCATCGTTGGAGCTCAGCATCCTTATTGCTTGGGTGAGGGTGAGGATGTCGGCGTCTTCCAGAAGATCGATAATTTCCAAGCCACCTGCTGCCTTCTCTGCATGGAGGTAGTGGTTTGTGGCCCACTTCGAGAGGTGACAGATCTTCTTAGAAAATTCTGCGATTGCCGTGGCAAGGGGTTGCAGTGTCTTCTTCTGGACGTACGAAGCTCGCATGATGTATTGGAGCCTCGTCTGGATCGCAGATTTAAATGCGTCCAACTTTTGCCAGGGTGCTAACAGGGAGTCTTCTATCCTTTTGAGGTCTTCTATCACCCTGCTCACTGCATCCTCTAGTCTTGCTCTTGGGTATCCAAACCCCTGTGGAGTTCCGAGATAGGTATAATGATCCTCGGGTCCTAATTGGGGTAGCAGCAGGCCATCCATGAAAAAATTTGATGAGCCTGGCTGTCCTGCTGAGAGGTATAGGGACATGCACTTGTCCGGCCTGAAGTGCAGACCTATGGTGGTTGCAACTTCGCTTGCTGTGTCAAGCAGGTGTTGAAGGCCGTCCCCAGAGGGGCTGATGAGGACAAGATCATCTGCAAATGCCCCTATGGACAGCTCAGCGTCGTAGAGGGGGAGTGCTGATTCCGACGTTGTTTTGATTTTGCGGATGAGGATCTCCATGACGATGTTGAAGAGGATGGCCGATAGCGGATCCCCTTGCTTGACGCCCGCTTCGATTGGAATCTTTTCTGTAGGTCCGTCGCACGTCTGGTATGTTGAGTTGGATCCGTCGTACAGATCGTGGAGGATTCCTAGAAGTACCGGTGGTAGTCCGAGGCGGTGCCAGGTTGCTTGTAGGACTTGGTGTGGTAGGCTGCCAAAGGCATTTTGGAGGTCCAGCCAGGCGATTGCCAGATTGAGTTTTCTCCTCCTGGCCTCAGCAATTGCAGTTTCCAGGAGGAAGGTCTGCTCCATGCAGCCTTCTGTGTTGGGGATGAAACCCTTCTGTTCTGGAGAGAGGACGTTGTTTTGTATCGCCCATCCGGTCAGCCTTCCGGCTATTATGCCGGAGAAGAGCTTGTAGATGGTGGGGAGGAGGGCGATAGGCCGGAAATTGCCTGGGTCACTGACATCTCCCTTCTTGTGGATAAGCACGGTATGGGATCCTTTCCACTGTGGTGGGACTCGCTGATGTTGGAGGCAGATGTTCATTATGCAGGCGAGTAACTTACCAGATGGATCGATGTACTTCAAGTGGATGTACTCGATTTTGTCGGATCCCGGAGCGGTGTTGGTGGCTCTCCTGAGTCTTGCGCTGACTTCCTCTGGGGTGATGGGTGATTCGAGGTTCTCCGCGCTGGGAATGTGAGGGAGCGTGTCTAGTATCATCGCTTCCACTCTCTCATGGTCCAGTGCTTTTGCCTTTGTGAGGTCTGTAAAAAATGCCTCACATTGGCTAGCAGTACCAGTGTACCTGGGGGAGTTAGGTTCAAGGACCTTCCGGATGGCTCTTCTTTTACTCCATCTGTAGAGCTTTTGTATTCTGGATGCCTCATGGGCATCATAGTTGGTGTTCTCTCCCCTTTGGTGTTCCCTTCTTGGTACAGGGTTCGGGATGTCTTGCTCCTGATGTTTCGGGTCGTTGGTGGTGTGGACAGCAGCCATCTGGGTACTTCTTGGGCCCACGACAGTTGAGGGGGGGCTGTCCTTGGTCTGCCTACCGGTTGAGAAATTCAAGGAGACCGTCGAGTTCTGCTTCTTCATCTCTTGTAGGGCTGCAGACTTGGCTTCCTTCGTGAACTGCTCGTAGAGTCTTTTGAATTCCTCCCAGTCGTCACTGGCTTCAGAGAAGCGCTGGATCCAGGATCCTGTGAAGTCAGCTTCTTGGGGGGGACTCTCATCGGAGTTCCTTTCCTGGGATGGGGCGGCTTCAGTCACAGCATCAGGAGTTGCTTGGTTGAGGTGGGGCCCATGCGTTTGTAGGGGGCCGCTCGGAGAGATGCTGCGCGTTGGCGTACCAGGGCGAAGTGCATGGGGTTGTGCCGTCTGGCTGGCATGGGGCTCGGCCGGTGCATGCTGCGCATGGTGTTGCGGATGAGCAGCTCTTTCATGGTTGTGCAGGCATCTATAATCCAGAAACCTGCGAGGGCATCTTTGACACTGAACTGTTGCAAGTTCTGGAGTGTCAACCAGCATAACTTGTGAAGCTAGCAGGGGATGCAACTTGCTGGAGTGGTTTGCTGCCTTTCTGGCCGAGGGAAATTCAGCACTGCACGCGGTGCACCTGTACAGGATGCTTCTTTCGGGATGGAGTTTCTTGAGGTGTCGTTCCAAGGATGCCTGGCTGTGGTAATTCCTCTTGCAGATGGGACAGGTGCATATTTTCTGCAGGGGCCAGTCGATGGTGTAAGCCTTGGAGGAAGTCTTCAGGGGCTCATCGTGTTGAAGTGTTTTGGGAACATCTTGGAAATTGGGCTGAGTAGCTGGCTCCAAGTCCCCGTCGTTCACGACACCCGCACTGCAGACTTGCTGGGCCTCAGACACTGCGACGCGGACCGATCGAAGATTCCGAGGGTTGGTGCAGGGGGTCCCGTGAATTTGGGCGGTGGTGGTTGGCCCGTCCAGAGAGAGTGAGGTGGAATTTCCCTGACGATGAGAAGATGCCTGTAATGGCGTCCTGAAGATGGCTTGTGGTTGATTAATTGAAGCATGGTGCTGCGGCGGAGAGGTAGGAATCGGAAGGCGTTTCTTGTGTCCGATTTTACGGCTTTCAGTCGTGGCAGCTAGAGTCTTCAACCCTTGAGGAAGTGGCATCTGTTAGTGCGCACTTTTCCTCAGTGAGGGATATCCCGACAATAAAAGCAGTCGGAATACGCACTCACTCGAGGCAACCGACAATAAAAACAGTCGGATCGCCTCGCACTAGAGAAGCCAGACAATAAAAACAGTCTGGGCTGTCTCAAAGGGTCTCTCGCATTATTCCTTCCTTCCCGCGTTATGGCGCAAGAAGTGAAAGGAAAAACACAAAAGGAAAACAAGACAAAAAGGGAACACAAAATACACGAACAGTTAGGCCTGCCCAGGCGGTGAGCGAGTCACCTGTAGGGCTACCACGTGGTCCGGACATGCACAACACATGCAAAAGAGGAAAAAGGGAAAACGATACCAACCAAGACGATCCAGATCGCTTCTCCTCAAAGGGTACCTGTTCCTTTCACCAATAACATTAAGCTACTTAGAACAGATACTACACTTTGATCTTAGCCGATAGGCCGAGAAGCGATAACGAACCAACTTTCTTCCTCAACTTGCCCAAAACTACCAGTTCCGCACCCAGGGGAACTCCGGCATTTTCAACCGTGAGCCTCCCGAACAGGCGTCAGAGCTCCAATTCACTCCAACTTTTCCCAGTGTCGCGAGGAAACCTGCTCGTGAAGAGGGATTCGAGTGTGCGATTCCTGACACCAGTTCATACCTCCTCTTCCGGCCGAGAAGACCGCCGTCAAGGGAGCTGGGACCGTCTCGGCATCTCCTTCACGGCGCCTTTACTTCCACCCCTCCCGTCCTCACGCTAGATGTCAGCGCCGAACGTCCTTTCTCGCCATCACCCACCGCGCGTGCTAGCTCTGAGGCTGCACATGTTGCAGAGTCCCGTCCCGGCCGGCAGCATCCTGCCTGGGGACAGGATCAGGGTTTCTGCCTCCAAAGGCGCCGGCCGAGAGAAACTTCAGGCCTCGTGATTCAAACGTCGGGTCCTCAGGAAACATCACGCGAGAACATTGCTGCAGAATGGAACCACTTCTCCGCGCGCGCAGTTCCATCGTTCAGCATTCGACAGACTGTCCGGACGGTCGGGAGAAGGGCCAGCCTAATCCGTTCCTTTTTCGAGCACAATCATCCACACGGTTTGCTTTTGACTCCAGAAATGGAGGGCTGGGAAAACGGTGCACGCTGAAAACTATCAAACGGCGTGGACGCATTTCGAACGAGTCAACAGGCCGGAGCCTACTGTCGGATACGATCGGGATCCCAGAACCGGATACATTGGGAAATCTCAAGCGACAACCGTTTTCGAGTCGAGACACGGCGACGAACTCACCTTCGCTCCTGCATCGCACGGTCTCGCCCGCCGCGTGCGTGTGTGTTTGTCGCGTGCGATCCAAATCCTTGGCGAACCGTTTTCTTTTCTTTTTTTTTCTTTTTTTTCCCTCGGGGGGGAAATCCCACCGACGAGAGTCAAATCCTTGGCTTTTCCATCCGGGAAAAACGTCTGGATGTGGAACGGCCGGACCCCAGGACGGAAGCGACCCGTTTTTCTTTTCCTTTCTTCTGCACTCCCTTTCCGCGTCTCCCGCGAGGAGAGAACGGGAAGAAAGAAAAAGAGAAACGTCCGGAACGCACAACTTTCCCGGAATATGCACCGCGCGCGTCCTGGATTCCACGCGTCCGGCGTGGATCCGGCCGTTCGCACCTCTTCCCTGGCTCGTTAAAAAGAGGAAACGGGCACGCTTCATCTCCCGGGTGAGGAAACGCACGCCGGCGGCCAAATGTAACCAGGAAGTTTATTTTTGCATCAGGTGACACGCCTCGTGCAATTAGACATTCCTTGCAAGAGAGAGAGGTCCGTCGCCCGGCGTCCCTAGTCCGACGGGATGACCAAACCCTCCTCGAACGTCTGAGGAGGGGACTCTCTCCCTCTCTTCCTCCCCCCCGTTTGGAATCCAGTGAAGAGGGCACCGCGAGATGAGAATGGTTTCGTCGCTTTTTCGCGTCGTATGCACCGCGCGCGTCCTGGATTCCAGGCGTCCCGCGTTGATGCGGCCGCTTGTTCTTCCTTTCTTCTTTCTTTAAAATATTAAGTGAAAAATAGCATTTTTCGTTTTTTTTTTTTTAATGCTTACATCGTATTTGATCTTGCAAATTATATATATGTTTGTATGTATGGATTTATGTTTTGGCTTTTTTCTGCGATATATTTTGTTGTTGATGTAACATAGAAAAGTTGTAAAATTGTGATCGTTACATCATTTCCATTTCATTTCTTTTATTTTTTGCATCTAGTGGGTGATTTATATTTTATCCTCCTCTACGAAGAAGAAAAAAAATCTGCATTCTTCTAATTACCGGAACCTTTTTCTTTATCTTTAGGCGACATACTGCAGACGAAATCTAATTTTTTTCTTGTTCTCCCGCTGCCAGCATCGGCCGCGTCGCCCCCGACTTATGATTCAGATCTCGTTCAATTTCCTTTTTCCGACTTTGATTCATTTCTTCGTTCTCCGGTGCATGTTCGTTCTTGAGGGAATTTTTATTTGATGTATTTTTTCGTTCCTTCCATTTGGAATTTTTTTGCACTCTTTAGGAAGTGAGAAAACCGTGAGTTACTGGATCTCCTTTGCAATTCTTTTTTTTTTAATCCTTCCTTTCTTCTTCTTTTCTTACAAGTTAGTTCCGCTTGACATGCCGTGGGCGATTCCCCTTCTCTTTTCACCTATTGCATTATTTCTTAGAACTTGATTATGATTCTCTTATTTTGTATTTCATCATTTCCATGCGGGATCAATGAATATCTGTTGTATTTTCGTCGGGCGACGCATCTTTCTCTCAGCTTCTTTATTATATCGTTCCGTTAGGGAAATCTTAAAGGATGGCCTAAAATGTGGTCTGATTTGAATTTTTTAACCCTCATCTCCGATTTCACCCGATTCCTTTCACTTTCGTATGGTTTAGCCACTCTAGTTATTTTTAATGCTTCTCCGTTTCCTCAAATGCTTTTGAGTGAAAAAGACGAAAATAATTCTCCCCTTTCTGCAACTTTCGGGTGCCACGAAATGATCTTTCCAAGGAGGATTCTTTATTTAAAAAAAACTCTCGTCAAAAATCCGCTCGGTCTGCGTCCGTGGGCCCACTGCGCTCCTCCGCTGCGTGTGGGCCGCTGCGGCTGCTCCGTCTTACCGAGTCCCGAGGTGCACGCGTCGTTCCGTCGCGTCGCAGAAGGCGCCATCGTCTCGGTCCTCTGCGGTCCACGGTGGATGGATCGGAGAGCGAGTCGACGTGAAGCTCATTTTGGAGGAGCCGCAGCTCGCGTCATCGGTGTGCTCCGCCGCGAGACCACGTACAAATTACTCTCTCTTGTCGAACCCACATCGAAATGGTGACCGCGATTCGACAAATGTTTGGGTCGCGCGTTCGGCCGCTCCCACTCGACTCCAGACTTGTCGACCGACTGACCGGTCGACCGAGTGATCATTGGAAACTTCTTCCGTTGCGATGACAAAGGAACAAATGGTAACGATAACAGCATTGAATTTCAAACTGAAGTTATGCCACTAGCCATGGCAGCAGTTTTTTGTACCGACTCGTAACTTCCATGAGTTTACCTGACAATAGATGGCAATGGTCCCGTCTGTCATCAACTCTTAACGCAATTTATTTTTTTTTCCGCAACGCTGGCGTTGTTGTAGCAAATCAAGTTCCAGTATAACAATACTGATATGGCATCTTACAAGCTTCATAGCATCTAAAGAACTTGACAGTTGCACAGTATGAGGCATGATAGGAGAAAGCCTTTCAATAAACATCTATGACATAGAATCCCTCCATTTTCCCACCTAAAATAATTTACATGACGGGAGCGTCAATTGTCGTGAAGGAAGTAAAGACATCACCTCGGAGGTTCAAAATTTTTATTTCCGCCACACATAAGAACACAAAAGGTAATGGGATAAGCCACAGAGTCGTTAGGGTCCATCCAATACGACCCCCGATTTCCGCAACAAAAAATCGCAATAAATCTCTTCGTAAAACGTAACGAGACGACCAACTCAATGACAGCTCATTCTCATTCTCCCGTTTTGCCTCATGCATCGTGAAATCCAGGGTTGAGTTCAACGTCTCTCGAGACCAAGTTTTTTGTTTAAATTATGCTGTTTTTTTTTTCAGTCACTGAACCGCGCTGCAACCCCAGTATCACCGCAATAAATATTAATAATACAATAAACCGGAATCGTGATACGTCCTGAAACGAGTAGCACAATCAGTCCACAATACATTTTTATACACTTCATCAAAGCAATGCATACGTTTCATTTGTGTCTCATTCAAATCCTTATTTCTACAAGAATATCCCATTAATAAGCACCGAAATTTTAGTCGGAAAGGGAGACAGACTCGAATCGAGAAGAACTCCCTCACAGTTGAAATGCCAGGGAAGGAAAACGCGGATGCGATGGCCCTGTCTACGCGGGAAGTCTTGGCTCGAGTTTCACCTTCAGCTTGTCCTTGGGCAAGAGGTGCAGGAGTCCTGGCTTGTAATCCACCAAATCCTGAAACGGGGAAGGGGCCAAGGGGCCCAAGGTTAGAGAAGAGCGGTTCGCGGAGGATCATTTCAATCGGTTGAGGATGGATTCGTTTCTCTCTCGGCCGGTGTGCTACTTGGAGAGACTCGGAAACGATGACGTGTCGTGTTTGCTGTTCTAAGCTCCCAAAACCCAGGAATATTTTTCCGTTGAAACACGATCCCGAACTGATTTAATCAATCCCGTGACTGTTACTATTCGCTTTCAAAATTCTTCTTTCAACTACAATTTAAACTTTAAAAATTTAAAGTATCAACTTCCATTCCTCTTTAAAATATTCTCCTCGGGATGGGCCAAGGGGTGAAGAGACTTCGTCAGAGACTCACGGGCGTTTCCGCAGCTTTCCCGACCGCGAAGGATCGGAGAAGAGTCGCGAGGCCGATTTTCGCCTCTTCCAGCGCGAATCTCATCCCGATGCAGTTCCTCGGTCCCGCCCCGAAGGGCAGGTACGTCCCCTGCGGGGGCCGCGGGCCGTCCCGCGCGAAGCGGTCGGGCCGAAACGCCTCGGGGTCCGGGTAGGAGTCGGGGTCGTGGTGCATGGCGTAGACGGGGATGGAGACCAGCTGGCCTCGTCCGAAGCGGAATCCCTGGACCACGCAGTCCCTCGTGCACACTCGCTCGAACCTGTGGCAGGGTCAGAATGTCGTGTCTCCGGGCCGCAGAGGCCTCCACGAATGACATCGATAAAGTTCGACATAATTAGTAATTTGCATGGAGATGCGTCAAAATTCCCCCCGGAAAGATCCATCTCATCGTGACGGTGCACTATAGCACTGCAAGTCACACGGAGACAAAAAAGTTAATGCCCTATTCATACCTTTGGCGAAACGACGGTGTATCTTTCCTTATAAATTTTGAGCTTAAAATATGGAATGCATTTTAACGAAGAGGCTTTCGGAACGACGACTTTCATCGAGCTGCGACAAAGACGAACTCGTTTAGATGCAAGCCCGACTTTCCCAACGGACCGACGGAAAGCAACTCGGCAGGGTTTCACGAGGGCCTCACCTGATGGCAGGCGGATAGAAGCGCAGGGTCTCGCTCACCACCTGATCCATGTACGAGCACGCACCCAGCATCTCGTGGTTCACCTCTCCCTGCAAGGTCCGACGGTGCAGTCTCTGGGGCTCCATGCACGAGGGGGCAAGAGAGGGGCAAGGGAGGGGCAAGGACGGCGAAGGGACTCACGTGGGCTTCCATCTGTTGCTCGATCTCTCGGTAGACTTTGTCTTGGACTTCCGGGTTCATCGCCATGGCGTAGGTGAAGAAGGTCATGAGGGCGGCAGTCGTGTCGAATCCCGCCAAAAAGAACAACACCGCCTGCGCAGTTCGTTTCGAAACGATGAGCCTTTAACCCTTGGCCCACCTTCATTCTCGTTGCGAAACCATCAGGTTACATTTTTTTTCCGTAAAACGAAAAGCTACATTTCCACACATCCGACACCCCGTTTTATCGGAGCGATTATCACGCGTCGAAACTTTTTCAACTCGAGACCGGAAGAGGAACTTTTTGCTTGCCGTTCGGCAGCACTTATAACGCCCTGCCTCGAGATCCACCGATAGAAATCCCGGTATCGTCCGTCGCATCGAGACCATTCCCCTTAAGATAAAATCGATTAATCCTGGGCACGATTCCAGGCGAAAGCCTAACACCTGCGCAACGAGGACTTCCTCCGAGAGCCCGGGCCCCGTCGTCCCGGCTTCCCTCTCCATCTCCTCGATGAACGCGTCCAGCACATCCCCTCGGTCCTAAAACGACAAACATTCGTCCTTTTACTGATAAGCCCAATGGGCTTCGATAAGAGATAACATCTCTGAGTGCTTTATTTATCGTTTGCCAGGGAGAGCGAGGGGATTCGTATGAGAAGTGCAGCGAGTTTTAAATGATGTTCCGACCCCGCTCGGAGGCTTCACCGCCGACGACGAAGGGAAACTCGACGAGTTCCATCAAACATCCGAGCTCCGACATCAAACATCCGACACGAGAGTGGACCCAGGAGTAGAGAATTCATCGGCGGCCACGAAGCATGGAAATGAGACATTTCGACAGGAAGGAATCCGTCTCGCACTGACGACAACCTGGCAAAACCGAGGCATCGGACCGGACACGAGACCGCACCATCGTCTCCGAGACGTGGAACCTCGATATCGACAGCAACAGCACGGCACTGCTTATCGGTTGACATCATCTCCAGACGAGGAAGCGGCTGGACGAGCACTCGAAGCTCCATAACTGAATCGTTAACCTCGTGTAGAATGAAAAGTGTCATTTTTCCCGTCCTCACCATCCGATTCCGTCCGTCCACGAGTTCCCCATGCGGGACAGTCACATGCGACGAGATCTGCAGAAATAAGGCGGCAAGAGGACTGGGATCTGGTTCGTCTTCCGTTCCACTTCTTTCCTGGTACTCCCCGTAGAATCCCATCGCGATAACGTTTAGGAATCTCCCGTGCGAAAAGCCTCCCCTCGCCCTCGCCCAAATGCATAAAGCCAACCGGCATCATCACGAGTCCGAAAAACTCACGACTTTCTGCTCCCGTCTCTCCCGGATGACGTCGCGGACGAGCCCGGAGAAGAACTCCATCGTCTCCACGGGAACCACGTTCGCTCCCAGCCTCACGACCCACGGGAAGACCACTACGGAACCGTCAGAAAGCCATCCGACGCGGCTGCAAGCGAACGACCGCAAGGAACGGAAAGGCACGCACTCGGCAGGACGAGGAGGCAGGATCGGAGGGCGGGATTCTCCGAGAGGAAGAGCCGGGAGTGGCGGGCGAACGGCGAGTCCGGGTTCCCCAGGCTGTCCAGGCGAGTGCCGAACGCGCACGTCCCGATCACGTCCAGCGCGTACGCCCCGAAGTGTCTGTCGGGGATTCAGACCCGCGTCGGTCGGGAAAACGCACGGGCGAAAGAGCGGAAAATCCATTCGTACTCTTTGAGATCGACGACGCCGGAAGATCTCTCGGCCCTCCGGCGCAGATGATTCACCAGATTCTCTCCGCATTCCTCCATCAGCCGGGACATCTCAAGTGACGAGAGAGAGATTGCACGTCGATTCCAGAGTCCCATTCGGAAAGGCGTCATCCGACATCATCCGTTATACTAATGCGAAAGGCCACAAGAACGCAACCCAACGACTCGGCCTACCGAACGCTTCAACTCTTTCGAACGAGACCTACGAAAATCGTTCGCTCACCGTATTCAAGCACAAATACCAATTTTTATTTCTTCTAGTTTTAGTTCTACTTCCCCCCCCTTTTACTTTTAATGGTTCTGCATCATTCGCTGCCGTCGAACCATGGCTGGCACAGTCATTTCTTTCTTCCCAAAGTTCCGTAGTCACTCGGGGCATGTCTGAAAAGCGGGGAAATTACGAGAGTGGTACCTTTTCCATTTTGCCGGACGAGAAGGCGGGAGTGAGGAATTTCCGGACTTTCTTCCACTCCCGGCCTTTCAGGGCCAACAGGAACTTCGCGGCCACTTTCTGCTTCTCTGGGATCAGGACCTGATGAGACCGGAGTGACGAAATTATTCCCCGTTCCTCGCGAGTCTCTCCGAATGCAAAAAAAATAATATACTGTAGCAAAAATGGAAGTAAGATCGCCTTCCTTACTCTTCTTAAAAGGGGAACGTTTAATTTAAAGTACCAGGCAGATTCCTGGTACTGTATATAGGGATATATGGAGCCCAATGTCCGATGTAAGGAACAATCACGTGATCCGCACGTGTGCTCCGCATGTCTTACCCCCTCCCTCGCTTTTCTTGTTGACAAATCCTTTGCAACGGTCACAAATGACCTAGGCTGGCACCCATTTGAGAAGAGCTCGATTACACCAGAGATTTCGTTGCAGCAACTGGACGAGGACAGGATTCCGGGTTCCCCCGAGACCCGGAGGTACGGAGACAGTGGAGGACAGCAATACGTCGTTTGGATTTTTCAAGCCTCTCAGATCTATACCTCTCGGACAGCCCCTGAATCTCATAAAACCTGTAGTCATTCCGTAGTCTGTAAATAAACCTGGCCAATATTCCACCTGACTGCAATCGTGTTCCATTACCCACCTGCCAATTCTTTTTTTCCGATAAATATTAATAGATAAGTACGGCAATCAGCCGTCTACGGGAGATTTCCCGATTTAACTTACAGAATCGCAACAATATATTTTTTTTTACCCGTCGATCGGTGAAGCTGTCGAATTCCTTGATGGTAATGGCTTTAACCGTTTCCGGATCTGCAACCATCAGTACTGGGTTCTTCCCTTCGTAATACCTACGGGGAAAAAAAGAGACCACACAGCTGCCTTAGTGGCGTAAAAAAAAAAAGCTATAAATAAATAAATAAATAAATCTGGTGAACGATCCCTAACTCGGGTTACAACGATATAATCCCCGACGAAAACCGCTTCCGGATCCACGGATCAAAGTGAAATACACATTAAATTAATATAAAATAATATTAAAAAAAAACTGCTAAAGAGCAATCGAGTAATTCGATGAAATATACGATGGGAAGTCGAACGGACTCCTGTTTGCCCGGTTAAACCGATCGACGGACGGAATTCACGCGGAACCCTCTCGCCCGAGAATCCGGTTCGATTTCCGCCGATCTTGAAAATAATAACCGACGGCGGAATGGAGCCGTGGCGTGCCGATTCGAGTTTGGCAGGGCACGGCATCGCCCCATCGGCGGGGGGGGGGGGGAGGAATCCCCTGCCTCGAACAAAGCCCATCGATCCTCAAATCCGGCCATTCGGGAACCCGACCTTCGCTTGCAGATGGACCTTATTCGAGGGCAAGTGCACTGTTTGCCTTCCGGACCGCATAAATCATGGAGACCTCGCTCTTATATATCAATAATTGAGGCATGCGAAGGCAAACTCTCCGACCAGAAACTTTAAGAAGAGAATCATAAGTAGTTGCGAGATTCCCTATACTTATAGAGGCGAGAAACACAATACTTATTTTTCACCGGCTGGAACTGTCCCACGAGGCGGGGGCCAGGCCATTCGAGGGTAATTACAATTAATTGCAATTAATGCTGAGCATTGCTTTTCTTTCATTTTTTTTATGGAGATGCAAGCTAAGACGCACTCACCCCCAGTACTTGCCGAATCTTTTGAGGCATTTCAGGTCCTCTAAGGCCAGTTCCTAAAAACAATAAGAGCATAAAAAATGCCAGCATGATTGAACGCAACGAACAACAACGGTCAAAGAATAAATGAACCGATTATCGGACCATGGGTCTTCTCACCTTTTTCCAGAGGTTCCACACACTCCCGACTAAGGGATAAACGGGTCCCTGGACGGGGATCCCCATCTTGCGGAATACATCGAACCCCGCCCACGAGCAACTAAACGCACGAGGAAAATAAATAAACGGAGGCACGAAACAAAACTACGACCGAGCCGAACCGAGCCGACAGACCGATACAGCAGAAAGAGCGCAAGAGCGACGAGGATGAACCAGACCGGTACGTCGAACCCAGGCAGGACCTCCATGTCTTCCGACGAGCAGCCGTTCGGGCCAGCGTCAAAGAGAGACTGAGAGAAGCACTGCGAGCGAGGCATGGATGAGGCACAGGCTTCTCCCCCGCTGATAAGTCCAACCCGGTGACACTCGAGCAGGGCTGCCGCGAGGAGGACGCTAATCGCGGTAGGATATAGTTTCCATTGTTGGAGCTTACCGCAAGAGAGTCCCTTCTCTTGGCTGCTCGATGAAGCCCGATGGTCTTAGGGTAGGGTGTTAGGTGAGAAAATATTTTTTTCACCTGCCTTCTTCATGTTTAAGTGTATGGCAGCCCTGCTATCGAGTAGCGTCGGCTAGGTGGAAGCAGTTCGGGAGGAGCAGAGGGCAGTATTTTCTCGGATATCCTCAGATATCAGTATTGACTTCGGCTTCAAGGAAAAAGCCCTCGATGAATTCCACAGTAAGTCACTAGTGCGATTGCTATGACGTGAGAGAGGTCAGGGGCAGGATGCCCAGGAATTTCGTCGACTTTTCGCAAAAACCTTCTACGATGGACACATCTACAGTCAAGTTAAAGGGCTGAAACCCTTTCTCCCTTTTCTAATGAGGACTCCCTCTTTAATGAGGGAGTCCTCATTGCCTCTCGGAATGTAGTTCTCGATGGGGGGAGGGGGATCAAAGGTGAACGACAAGGCAGGTCGAAGTCTCTTCGCTCCAGGGCATAGCGTCCAATCAGGATTCATCGCCCTCCTTCACTTCTGCAGAGTTTCCATACCGTAAACGTCCGTATGGACGATGTGCCCATCCAGCGCTCGCGCTTCACTCGATTTCTTGGTGTAAATTTAGATAGTCACCTTAGATTAAAGTAATCCGCTCTAAAACATCCAGGAAACTCAACTGCTTCAAGATCTTGGCCGGGATTAACAAATGCAAAAATCAAATTAATTTAAAATTACAAGTAACATACCTCCGCCAATCTTAAAGACGCATTCGCAGTTGGCCCAAACTGTCCTCGACCAGCTAGAAATTCTCGAACGAGCTGCAATCAGATACGCCTTCCGCCTCCCAACTTATTTTTCTAACGCCTATATCTATAGAATCAGCGGACTCACCCCACTCTCTCGGCACGCTTCTGAGCTAGCATTCAATTACGATAATGACACTAAGTGGCCCCAGCGGATATCCAAGAAGTTCCTGAAAGATTAAATAATAAATTCACTATGAGGCGCTTTAAGCACTCAAAATCCTACCCTTGTAATAAAATTTTGCAACGCTTAGGAAAGAGCATTAACGACCCTCCTGACCATTCCGCTCTTATTGGTCTTGTGTAGACAGTGCTTTATTTTTTTCTGCCGCACGAGAACCAATAAGGATCAATAGTTATGACCCCTTCCCTTTCTTTCTAACGCTATTTCTCCCACGCTATTCCTCATTCGTTCTCTTTTTCTTCTCGAAGATCCCGCGCGCAGCAGTGCTTTTTTTCTGCCGCGATGGAAACCCTACTCCACAATCCCCTTTATACAACCTCTTCTCTCTTCTCTCTCTCTCTCTCTCTCGTTCTAGGCATTAAAAAAATAATTCAGACATCTGAGTCTCACTTTGGCGGCCATACCCAGATCTCACTCCTCAGCCTCATTCCACACGATTCCAGTAAAGTAAATACGCACTGATCTCCCTTAACTCATCTCAGTTCCTGCCACCCGATGAGGTCCTTCCGGCCAGCTGGCAAATGGAAACAGCTTCTCTTCCTTTGGGGCTTCTATCCCCTAACTCACTTCGGCCGGGATGTAAATCTAATATGAATTAATTAAAGATCGTAAGTACACAACTTAAATCTTAAACTGCTAGGACATTAAAACCTTTCAACTCCCTCTGAAATAGGTGGACCTAAAATTAATTTGCAACAAACAACTAAACCACTAAAAGACAGGTTGCTTCAGCATTTTTTCTTGTGGGCGTTTTTACTGTGGGCGTTTTTTCGGGGCACCCCGCTCTCTGTCTTCAAGCATTAATAGATGTAACAGCTAAAACATGTAGACGGGAGAGATCCAGGAGTGAATGCGGGTCCGTTTTCCGGACTCGCCGTCATACCTTAGTCATGGGACATCTTCCCATGACTGTCATCATCTTCACCAGTGTTTTACACTTCACCAGCCCTGGTGTTGGGAGGATCTCACCATGGTGGGCGGGAGCCTTGTGACGGTCCACCGCATGGCAGCGGGGTCCACCATACCTTTAGCTCCTGTTCTTAAAAAAAAAAAAGAGCTTCCACAGGCGACCGGATGGGGTCGTCATCCATGGCAGGATCGCTTTTATGCGTGCAATACTCCTCGTATCGTGCACTTTTTATTATTTTGGAGTCGTTTGTCTTCTAGAGAGGATATAAAATGATGAATACAGATGATATAAATATTTCAATGGCTAAGTTTTCAAAAATTATTATTATTTATAATTGTAAGAAAATTTTTGCGTTTCATTTGTTAATAGTAATAAACACTCATCAATTTTGCAGCCCAAGTTTGACATTCGGCCCCATCATGAACACACGTGGTTGAAACTCAGGAGGCAAACTCATCTGCCCGACTTTTAAGTCTTGGCCCGCACCCGACCCAGACTTCACAGCCTGTTTAGGCCCATGAGCTTAAATCATGGTTCCCGATAGCGATATAAGATAATGCGTCTAGATTAATAATGTGCAGGGGCCAAAGAGCAACAGCAGGGGGTGGTTTATTGATGAGCTATTTCAGGGTTCATTTACAGGAGGGTTAGTGGAATCTGAAAACGTGAGAAAAATAAACCCTCAGAATTACAGGTGTTAAAGGGGAAACTCTTCTGCGAATAAAAATGTATTGCATTTCGTCTGATCTATCGACTCCTCAACTCAAACCGTGAACCTAACACCGCGAACCCCGAACCCAACTTAGAGATCTTATCTTCAGACGCACGGTCTTTATCCACCTCTTCGAGGCGAAGAGTCCCATGTTCGAGAAGTTGCCCTATCCCCCTCCCCTTCCCCTCGGGGCAGGTCATGAAGAGACCGAAGCAGGAGGCTTCCCTGTGGGGAGTCTCTTCTAGACAATATCGAGGATCACAAGCTCTAGCTCGCCCCTTAGACTGCATTTCCAGTTCCCTTCCCCCGGGCAGAAGTCATGCGCATACCGCTTGACCCAAGGTTGTCAAATGAGGCAATTTTCGGCAAGAGCATGACGCCATTGACTATAACTTATTGACGGTTGGGATCCATTGGCCCAGTAAGAAGGGGGGGGGGCCCTGCCTAGTTTGGTCCGCGTCCCTCAACTCTGGTCTATCTCGTTTATTATATGCGGTTGGGCATTTATTACAGTACAGGGATGTGCAACCCGCGTGCCGTATGTGGCCCGTGGACCAGCTTCTTGCGGCCCGGTAATGCATATTGGGATTACAGATAAAATAACTTTCTACGTGGCCAAAGGTCAATCGCAACTTTGGTTATTCCTTAGTAACTACTAAATATAGTCTGTGAGTCCTTTCGCGTCCTCCTCATTCCTCACGCGTGCGGTGCTACATATATCCTGAGGAAGAAGGTTTTCAATGCCAAAGGCTATTTTGGGCCGTTGGAAATTTCTAGGGGTTGGGAAGAGGTAAGGCTCATCAGCCAATCGGCGCGACCTTATGCCCTCATAAGCCCTGAGGGCAAAAGAGGGGAGCCTTTTATTTTACATTCTATGGCCCATGTGAGGAGTCAGACGTTTCCATGCGGCCCACTCTCGATAAAGATTGCACACTCCTGATTTACTATTTATAATTAAAAAAAGCCCCCCCCTTTCCTTTATATTATAGCCTCCTCCAAGGCGAAATCCTGGCTACGACACTGTTGGCATCTTGACTAATTTGATCAATTTTGGACTCCTTCAAACAACCTTCATTACGTAACTAAAAGGTACTGTGATACGTGAGAACTGGTTATGCAAGGCAATTCTGTAGCCAGAATGATCGTTTTTTCGTCATCGACGGTATTTTCTTGCAAGAGGTCGCAATTACATCACAGAACCATCTGACAACCCTGCTCTCTTTCTCCGCACGTTCCCCTTCTGCCTGATACCCTTGGTATTCTCTGCACGGGATCCAATTAGGCCTTCTAATTTGATCGGAAAATTATCATAATCCATAGCGCATCAATTGCAGCAGATACGCGATCAACTTTTCCCGGATTCAAGCTGGGAATTGCCAGTCACAATAATTTATGGGTTACCAGATCCACAATTAACAAAGCATAAATTATGAAATTATCAACTATATAATATAATAGTAGGCATTGCAAGGCCTTTCCCTCAACTAGACCATTAAAAGCCCAAAAGCCTGAATAATCATGGGAACAATAGGTCAAAGAGAGTCTTGAAAGAGGCGGACATCTTGGGACGAAGTCCACCTCGAGGCTCGTCACCGTGTTCTGATGAAAGACGGCGATGAGAGGACGAACGACGCGACGAAGAGTTCTATGACTTTTGCTTGCGAGGCTTTCTTGAAATTGCCTCTAAAGCAGTGCATGGGAATATAAAAAATTTAAATGAATTAGCTCTGCAGTAGGCATATAAAATCAGAAATATGGATTTTGTTCATGCCTTCGTGGCCTCCCTTCGAGGAGAGACATGAGAGAAATTGCATTACTTCAAGGGACTAAACAAAAATGGACTGAAAATGGTACATCCATTAATAGATAGTAGGGCTTGCATGTTAAATACAAATGACGCGAGAGGGGCATAAAGTCCTTGTGTCTTTTCTGATGCAGAAACTTCCCTGTTGAAGAAAGTGCACATGCAGCTTAGATTTCGGGAATTCATTGCTTCGGGTGCGATCTCCCGTCACTTGGACACAATAGTCGTCCTCTGCCCAGCCAAGCATTCAACTCAGTTCGGCTCCGAGAAGGCAGGTGGCGGTCCTATCAGTCGGAGGTTGAGGGGACTAACATGGCGCGACCCAGCAACGGATTGCCCATGCCGTGCCCGTACCCGGCACCTGTGCGATAGTTTGACCTGGGCACAGGAACGTATGAGAGGCTTCTTGTCTTACAGGCAACTTCCTTTCCGTGCTTTTTGCCCCAGTGTTTTGTTGAGGTCCTCATTTCGCCTTCATCGGAGGCATTTTGTAACTGTTTGGCCTGACGTTAACCTTTGATGAAGTGCTGCTCCTGTGATAGTGGCCTAGTGTGGATCTTGGTGCAGCCCTCATACGAACATAAGTGCCATTTTAGGCATTATTTAAAGAAACATTAACGCCTAAGACATTAGTCGATTCTCAGGCGCTGTAGTATCAAACTTTGCTTTGGATTAAATTGCATTTGAGTTAGGCCTATTCAAGGTTCAAGGTATTGTTTATTGGTATCAAGAGAGAAATGATATTCAATTCTTAATTTCATGTAGGATCCAACCATATTTCGCTGAGAAGTTCTTTCAACTAGCATAGGTCTAATCTGTGAATATCAGGATGATGCTTAGTATTGAGATGTATCTAAACTTGATCATTTGCCAGGTCATTTGCCTCAGAAGATGAGACTCACCCAAGTATTGCTAAAGAAAGCAAAAGCTAAGAATGTCCTGGTCTTTATAGAGAGCACAGTAAGTGGTCATCGATACACAAGGGTCAAGGAGAGGCTGGCAGATAAGGTTGAGGCAATCTTGTATGACCCTTGGGTCCAGAAAGAGGTGGTGTACAAGGAAGTCAAGAAGGTTAGAAGTCTCAAATGAAAAGACAGAATCATGGCCGAGCCTACAGAGCAGCACTTCATGCCCTTAGTTCTTGATGTACCTGAACCATCTCCTTCAAGAGGGAACCTCACTGGATACCCCAGGCGCCTCAAGGACATCACTGCCGACTGGCACAATGCTTATGTCAAATATCGCAATTGCAGCGTGGAAGGTGTATCAGTTCTTAAGGATATTGCAAATATATTGATTGAAAGCAGATTCACAGCAGAGGGGATTGTTGATCATACCAAGCCTATCCCTAACCAAGAAGAGTCTCATCTATCAAATCTCCAGAGTATTGTGAGCACACAATCAGCACTGGTAGACAAGCTGACTGATCTGACTGACAACACCAAGTCATTGGCCAGCATCCACTCTGGCTGCACCGGAGATTCAGTTTACTTTCAGTCCTGGCCAGTCACACGGTTTTTGAACAGTTTCGGAGAGTGGCTTCAAGGCTTTAGGAAAGACTTAGAACTGAAGCGGTGGATTATGCAACACATCTGCCATAGTAGTAGCAGGGAGGAACTCATGTTCTATGTGGCCTGTTGGACATATGAACCATACCTCCCTCCCAAAAGTAGTATGAACTGTGTTCTCCTTGAAACAGGATTTCAGTGAAATTTATTAAAGTTCTTACATTGAATCTGCTTGGTATTTGATTGCTCTGGTGGTTGGGTATTTTATGAATCCACCTGACTCGCCTAAAGTGGCATTCCAGAGATTCTCTGGAAAGGGGAGCGTTAGAATTAAGTTAGCAGTTGATACCCAAAATATACTATGCATCAAGTATGTATTTGTTACAGTCAACTCAGCATATCGAAACACTCATGGGACTAGCGAACTTTATTCTATAATCTGGAGCATTCCAGTAGCTGAAACTATTTGCCATATCCTATTGTAAATTGGGACCGTGCAATGGTATTCCAATATGCAGAGTTGACTGTACTTCTATGTGACCAGATTTGGTCTACAAACAAGAAAAGCCTTTCTTCTTACCTTAATGGAACAAGCAGATGGAGTGAAGTTGACCAATGGGACACAAACCTTCACCAGAACATAACTGAATGGATTTGTCACCATGGGAAGGATTTATGGGAGTACATGAAGTGCTGTGTGGGTTCCACATGTTAGTATGCAATACCCATAGCTATTCCTCTGAATGAGTGTTGGATGAGACACCCTTACTGTTGAGTAAGGGTGTCTCACCCATACTAAAACATTTTTGTTTCTGGCTTGGTCTGCCTGACCTATGATCCTTTCTTATATAACCCACTAGTATATTCCTAAGTGGGCACTTGAGGTTTGGAATCCTTTAATTTTGGGATTCCCTAAGCCGTAACCTGTTACATAAAATTTTTAAAATTTCTGGGAAAGTTGAGAACAGAAGATACATGTCCTCCATGTAAATAACAAACATTAATACCAGTAGGGTCATTCCTTTCAAATTCACTGATTAACTCTTAAGTGTCAGTTGATGCATATACATGTCAGCTTATGTTTGCGCAGTTGACGTATATTTATGTGAGTTTGATTAAGTCCAATGTGTATCAGGGCTTTCCCTGAAATTTCATCTGGAAGTTTCTGGCACCTCTTGCATTTGTGCATACTATTAACTCCAATAACTATTTTGCAACTCTAGGGGGGGTCGATTTAGTCACCTGTGGGGATGGTTAAGCACCACCTCCCCTAATGCCAAAGGGTTAATTATTCATGCACTGACTCCAATTATTCACCTGAATTATGTGGTAACATGAATCATTTAAAATTTTTGCAAGTTCTTCTGATGACTGCCCAAGAAAACCAGTTCATATAATTGGCTCTTCAGGGAGAGCTGGCAAAAGTAGCTCTTGCAACAGCAATTAATATATTTTCTACAAGCTGGGTTGCCCGGCATTGCCCGGGATATCTTTTAGGAGTAATATAGCTGTTGTTCTTTCATGTGCTTTTTTGTTAGTGCTTATTTGTCTAAGTCCGGCCAGCATGATGGGGACGGGAACACTGCTCTGGCCATTTTATTTATTTATTTATTTTTTATTTTTTAAAAGTTGTTCTAAATTAATTATTAACTCAAAGGGGCTCTTCTTTCACAAAAATCTGACTTAAATGAGTTTCTCAATGATATTCTTATTTCACAGGAAAAACTAAACTCCATTTTCTCACACATATTCTTACTGCACTGAAAAAAAATTCTAAATTCTAAAGTGTCTCAATCATTCACTGCAATTTATTCTTATTTCACAGGAAAAACTAAACTCCATTTTCTCACACTTATTCTTACTGCACTGAAAAAAAAATCTAAATTCTAAAGTATCTCAATCATTCACTGCAATGCTTGAGAAATCTAGCTGGCCTGGAACACCCTTTTTGGGACCCCGACCCCCCTATGACCTGCTACTGGACAGACCCCACTCTCCTGCAAAGGTTTCAGGTCGATATCTCCAACGGTGTCCGAATGCATAGCGTCAGATGGACAGAGACAGACAGAGATCCTTGCTTATAGAGATAAGTACTGAATTGTGGATTCAGTTTCATTTTTTTGCCTCACCTTGTACTTGTGCTCATACTTAATCTTGATCTTTCACAACCCCATAGGAATGAGGCTGGCAGAAAGGCAGGGTTTAGGAAAGGGTGGAGAGAGGACTGTATCCCAAGAGAGTATGGGTAGAGAATGGAGGCTGACAAGACAATAAAAGGTACAGTGGAAAGAAAAAGAAAAGAAAGACATGTTCCCTATTTTGTATTTTTTTTCCTACTTCTCTCTCCTCCCCCCCCATATTTTATTTTTTAATCTTCCTTATTAAAATACTTTCTCAACATTTTCTAGTTTCATATAAGGATCATTTCCCCAACATTTCTTCTCTCTTTTTTTATAAAGTAACATTTAGTATATTTATCATTTTCATATCTCAGCTCAGCCCAAGGCCTCTTGGGAAAGAATGATTATATATTCCAGCAAACTGCTTTGCCCAACACCATGAATAACCACCAAATTTATGCTATGTGAAAACATCCATTCTGGGGTTCAGTAACAGAGTGGTTCTGGTTTCTGAGTGCAACCTGGGAGGTAAGGGATCGAGTCTGTGTGGCAGTGGGCTCTTCTTCTGCCAACAGGCAATCCACCAGTTTTCATGGGGAGTGTCTGCTTAGCATGGGATAATACACATGCCACTCTGTGTGCCACATCTAGGAGAAACAGGTGATACAGATACACCTTAACACCTTAAGAACCACTCATGCCAGTCATGGCTGTAGGCAACCCATGAGCTGTCCTTAAGGCCTCCTACAGGACTGAAGAGTGGTATCCCAGTATTAGGGACTGTGATTGAGCTGTGGTGCTCGTGCCAAGCGGGCACCCCCTTCTGTAGTGTAAGAAATATGTCCATAGTCTTGTATGTCCATCACATTTCCTGTTTAAAAACAAAAAAACAACGAAAAATCCATTATTATGTTCAGCCTCTAACCTTCATTTTCCAAAGAGGATGTTGGCATGTTAAAGGTTGCATCAGCCATTTGTTGACTGGGCAGAGAGCAAAGAATTTCTATGCCTCACGTTTTGAATGATTCCATTTAAGGAATTTAAATATTTATCAAGTGCTTCAATGACAGAAGAGATATTAATACAATATTGACATAGTATATATATCAATTTCTTTGTCAATGAAATCTATGGGTTTTCATCATTACATTTTCTGCCCACTGGTGAATATGGAATAGGGCTAAGGCCTCAAGTATAAGAAAGAGAGTGCATCTATTTATTCTTGCTCAGGTGTAAGATCTTCCATGATCACAAAATAAACACCAAGATCAGATACACTGAGATGCTTCCCCCACCAAATCACATAAAATAATCATACCAGTGCAAAATTCAAAGCCTAGACAAGAGAACAGACTCCTTGGGTGGAACACAGAGAGTCGAGTTGATCTGCTTCCTGTCACTTCTGCAGACGAACATAATGCCATTTGTCCACTAGATTGGAAAAAACACAGTTTATATATTAGATGATTGGAAAAGAGAAGGTTCTTAAATAGGTAAGAATGGTTGAGTACAAACAAAGAAACAATTGGTAGAAAGATCAGTATGCAGTCAAATTTGTAGAAAAAGGTCCATAAAGTCAGGAACTTCTGCTTTAGTGCTCCTTAACCTTTCTCATACCAAATTCTTTCAAGATAGTATAGCATGTTTCATGGTAACAGCTAGGTAATAATAACTATGTAATAATGTAGCAATACATCAGATAAATCTTCAGGATGTCTGAATATCCTTTTTTTAAAATCAAGAGTAAGCCTACAAAACCTCTCCAGACATAGCTGCACCAGTATTGCCAAATTTTTAGGGGTCTGGAAGACTATCCTTCAATTTCTTTTTTTGTTTCTTCGACTTCATAAATCTATTATTGTACAACTGTTATCGAAGTCGAAGGGCTTCAACCACTTGGCAGCTCAATAACAAACTGGCTACTCTTGAACCAGAAAAAAAAAGACGACCCTCCCATTCATACCACTATGGCAATGATGGGAACAGTTTAGCACCAGCATTCAAAATGAAGTACAGTGCCAATTTTTTAGGCACAAAAAGCCAATTAACCAATTAAGAAATATGTATATACAGTATGCGGCGAAAAAATGGCTACACTCATGTCCAGATTTATAACTTCTTCCAGAAGTGGTACTGGGCCTCAATATTTTTTTCTTAAGTAGAGGTTGGGTGATTCTTTATAAATAGTTCCAAGATTTTGAAATTTGTTCGCATTTAGTCGCAATGGATTCCAAAAGAGAGGCCATCATCATTTGTCTCACGCTGCTAAGACCCCCACCGAGATTGCCAAGGCCCTGAACATCCACAGGATTACTGTGCACAAGGTCCTCAACAAATTTAAGGCCACTGGCAATGTCAAGAGGAAGCCTGGAATTGGAAGGCCACGTTCAGGAAGTACTCCGGCGACGATCAGATCGATAAAAGGAAAAATCCAGCTCAACCCCATCCGGTCCATGAGGAGGATGGCCAAGGAAACGAAGGTGAGCAAGAGGACAGTCAGGAGGATTGTCAAAGAGGATTGGCCTGGAACCCCCTTTTTGGGACCCCGAGCCCCCCCCCCCCCCTGAGCCGCCCCCCCGACCCCGACCCTGACCCCTCTATGACCTGCTACTGGACAGACCCCACCCTCCTGCAAAGGTTTCAGGTCAATATCTCCAACGGTGTCCGAATGCATAGCGTCAGATGGACATAGACAGACAGAGATCCTTGCTTGTAGATATAGATTATTTACTTCTGGACAAGGTAAACCTCAAATTTCACTTTATAAAATTTCTGCTTTTCAGTAGAAGTAATTAGAGTTGAGGCCCAATTGTAGAACTGTGCATTCCCAAGAATATATGTTGATTTTTAATTAATGTTTCTTTTCTATCACTAAAAACTGCAGCTCTCTAATACTTATCATTCTGAAGATCATAAAAACAGCAGACAACAGGAATACACATGGCATATGAAAAGCACGATATTCAAAATAGACCTCTCTTATGTGACATACAACTTCCAGCAATAGCAAGGATAAGAATTGACAAAAATGAGGAGCATACCTGGATATGACATTTAATTGGTCCAGTTGACGGTCAGTGAGATTATGATGGGGCGTCCATACCAGAGTTTCAAGGTCTTCACATCTTCGTTCATCTTTGACTTTTATGAAATAAATAAGTATGGTACCAGTTATGGAAAATTTAACTCCTTGAAAGCCATGAAGAAAAACTTACCTCCAGGAAGAGGAAGGGGATCAGCTTGATACTCCTTCCCAATACGAATCTCTCCCTTGTCAGCAAGAAGAGTTCTTTGGGTTGGGTCATAGACAAAGGAATAGAAGAATGAGTCCTGTTTTAAGAGAAAGAAAAAAAGCACCAGTAAATGATGAAAGTCAGAAGCCATGAAAGATAATTAAATCTCAACTACTGATTTTGGTGAAAAGAACGGACCTCTTTGTTCAGGTAAGAGAGAAAAGATTCTGTCTCATTGTAAAGGGTGACAGAACACTTTCCTCGGATCTGTGTGGCAGGCATGGTATCAACTTGACGAGAGAGGAAAAGCTCCCGATGTTTCAGCTGGTGCTTTTGTTCACCATCAAGCTCTTCTGTCCCATTCTTGCTTGTTGTGATGCCATTCACCACTTTTTCATTCTCATTCTCATTCTCATGTTCCTTCTCTTTCTTCTCCTTTTCCTTCTCCACCTTCACCTTCAATTTCTCTTTTTCTTTTTCTCTTTCCTTTTCTTTTTCCTTTTCTCTTTCCTTTTCCTTTTCCTTCTCTTTATCCTTTTCCTTTTCTCTTTCCCTTTCCTTTTCCTTTTCTCTTTCCTTTTCCTTTTCTCTTTCCATTTCCTTTTCCTTTTCTCTTTCCTTTTCCTTTACCTTCTCCTTCTCCTTCTCCTTATCTGTCTCCATCTCTTTCTCTTTCTCATTTTCTTTCCCCTTCATGTTCACCTCTTCCCCATTCTCCTTGTCTTCTTCCTCTTCTTCCTTGCACTTTTTTTCTTCATCCTCTTCTTGTTCTCCATTTCCTTCCTTCCCATCTTGAAAGGCACCTAGAGAAAAAGTGCAACAAATGTCTCAATACTATATCTGGGAAAGGGATTAGAGGTAAAAGTGCGATCATTTTAAAATATAATAATAAAATACGAATAAAATAAAAAATTTGCAAATAAAACATTGCATGAATGTTACAAGACTATATAAAAACCCACACTCAACTGGTGGTCATGTATGGAACTCTTGCTTTCAACATACTCCCATGGGGGAAAAAAGCCTCTTAGCATGAAATATAAGAAACTACTCAAGAAAGCAAGGAAAACTGCTTGTAATAACAAAAACCATAACTGTAATAAAAAAAATATGTTGCAATAAAAAAAAACGTGGTTTTCTGGACTGTTTTACACTTTGTTGAGATATACTTGTGTGCCTCCAGCATTGCATTACAACAGCACAGAGTAAATTTCTAAATCAGCGGTTCTCAATCTTTATTACCAACGGCACCCAGTTTGGTCAGTGAGACATTGGCGGCACCCCTACTCAGTCCCATGGACTACCAGAACCAATAATATTTCCCTGAAATCCAGGACCTCTAAATTTATTTATGAAAAGATTTATAATAAGATATCATTATCAAAACAATCCCTTCGAGAAAATCCTCTCAAGCTTCCATTTTTTGCATATTGCACTTCAGTGTGATACATGAGCCTGCCTCTGGCTACATGGAAGATTCAGGTGTGGTTCAACTTTTTGAGAAAACACATGGAGGTCATATTCAATATGACCTCCATGACAGGCTTGGAATTTTAACAAATATAACTAGCAAAAGAGAAGGTTGATTCCCACAAGTACGAGGTGGCAAAAGGAATACAGGACACAAGAAGCATCCTTCATGCATGGCAATAGTAATTCCTCTACAATTGTGCCTGGCCAAGGGCCAAGGGAAAGAAAGCTATCACCATGCTTCTGCACTTTGACTTTCCTCTCAGCTGGCTTCTCTATAGTGCGCTTTTTCACCATTTCAGGCCCAGCACCAGTGTTTTCCGTCGAGCTGATGCTTTGACGTAAGAAAAACCTTTCCTTCCTGGTTTGCAATATTGACAATATGAAAGCATAGAGAGGGAGAGAGAGGCACACTATCTGAGATGCATGAAACTGAAGCCATCACAGAGGGACAACTATATAACCTCAGCACTATGGAACATAGCACAGCTGACCGATAAACAAAGTGAAAGAACTTTAACTCCTATGTTCTGCTTTAGCGAAAAATACCAGTCAAGCCCAATGCTTCCGGAAATCAAGACTATCCACATCATACGACTGGAAAAGACACATTATTGGTTACGCGCTACACAATACCTCACAGGTTCCCACGTCTCTCAAACAGCAGAGGTTGACTGAAAAGGATTTGGAAGGGTGATTCACTTCAGCAAATTACATCTCAATTCCAAGATAGGAGCTTTCCATGAATACAAGGGGAAAATCCATGGATAGATAAGCCTTTGAAAGGGTCCATGGTACCCCTATCATTCTCTCACGGTGCCCCTAGGTTCCACGGCACACAGTTTGAGAACCACTGTTCTAAATGTTTCTTTGTAAAATTGTAAAGACAATTTCAAAGAACAATATTCATGTGTACATCATCAGTGCTATTGTAATCAAACGTTGCACAAAACACTGAAGCAATATTGGTGCTAATATAATGCTGCATAGCACTGTATCACTGATATACTCAGTAGCAATGAGCCATAATAATGCCATAAAGTAGTGAAATACAAAATATGCTTTAAACTTTCTGTATCTCAGGATGATCAGCCACTTGAAATATTTTTTCACAATTTTTGGTAAAATGTTAAAAATTTTTCTGGTAAATGTGAAAATTTACTGACAATTCTTGAAGTCATGTGATGGTGATCTGCTGTGTCTTCAATAAATAAAAAAAACCTGCCAGTGTAGAATAAATTATGTACATCAGCCACATATCAAGTGTAGTCAGTCAGTATACCCAAGTAAAAAGTCCCTCATGAAATCCAATGGCTGGTATGGAGACAATCTGATGGCAATGAACAACTATTTATGGTAGAAACTCCTGATTCCTGTAGATGTACCACAGAGATCCCAAAACAAGCTAAAATCATGAAAGATGAACCTCGAGAAACACATAAAACTGCCATGGTTGTATATCACTATGCACTTCAGTTATCAGGGGAATAATGTTCAACTACCAATAAGAGGCCTTTTGTTTGCCCAAATATCTCAACATTGCTTAGCACCATCAAACAACTTGTGAATTCAGTACAATGATGACTTGTCCCCAATTACCATATGTCATGACCAGCATACAGCATACATATGCTCAAATTGTTTTATGCTGTGCATACACATGCATCTTCAGTGTGTAAAAGCCTTACATTACCTTACCTCACAATGATGAAGAAAATGTGCATTTACATCATGGAGATGAGTAATGAGAAACTTTCCTCCCCACTCTTAGGATTTACTTGCTTTTGTGATCTTGATTGATCCACAGATTGAAGAGTGATCCACTCAAACTTCCCAATTTAAAAACCATAAAAATCATTCAAACTTGTGGGCTGACAACCCCTAGAAAATGTCACTGTGACAGTGTTTGGTCACTCATGAACATTTAATTAATATGCTTAAGTTTTCAAAGGTGTTCAGATGGCTATACCATGCAAACTATATATCACAGAGTTACAATATTTGGTGGAAACGTTAAATGAGTCCATGGGGAAGATGCTTACAGGATATTCTAAAATAGTCACCAGAGGGCGCTGCATTTGCTCAATGTGACCCGCCCCCCCCCCATTCATATATCTATAATTGCTTGCATCCATCAACTGCCATGATAGACAGCTGCTGACCAAAGTTGTCCAACATCCAAAGATGCTAGAAGGCATCTTTGGAAGCTGGACAACAGGACGACAATCCGTCAAGGTGTCAGACGCTGTACGATATGCAACAGAATTCAGATATCCCAGTTGGCAGTTCTATGCCATTTCCTGTGTGCGGCGTATGCAAATTTCACGGGCTGTGGCACTTCCTGGTGGCTTTTCCCGATGACCCAACATTCCTTTCACTCACGGACTCATTCATGTTAGTAACAAATTCCTGTATTACAATTCAACTGTGCATAGTTTGCACGGAACAGGCGCCCGAACACCCCAAGAAACGTTATACCAACGCTGGATGCATTCCTCGCGATTCAGGAAACTAGAAACTACTATTCATCTTACCACAAAACAATTTATGCAATATGAAACGTTTTGTCTTCATCTTTGAGGATGATATTAATAACAATAAGAGGGGGGGAATGCTAAGCATAAAAATTCCGGAATATCTCTTGGGTAAGATATTTGGAGTCTCACATAATCATATTTTCCGTCACTTCCGGCTGGAGCTACATGCCACACGTGTGAGGCAACGTTCAGTCACGGTTTTAAAGAGAAAGACTACGAAAAGCATTATATGGGATCCACTACAGCAGATTCCCTCATGGTCTTTTTATACCGACAGAAATACCTCCAACAGGCTGATGTATGGACGGGCATGAACCCGTCAAGAGAGTCTTTTTCGTTTTTTCTCCAAGCATTTCGTTCATGAGATCACGTTTGAAGCAGCTCTCGTCAAAATGTAAGGAGCAAATGACGGAATTCTGCAAGGGTAGAAAGTTTTTCCGACGGCAAAACTCCGTCCACCTTCTCACGAGTTCCCTGTCATGCAGGGGAAACCGATGCACACTCACTCCCGGAGGTTTCCCAGTCGTGTTGGTGCACCCAAAAACGGCACACTGGGGCATAACTGCAAGTAAAATTAATGGACAAGATTTCCAGGACTGCAGTGCGCAACTACTCCCCCTTAAAAAAATTAACGAAACCGAATGAAGTTTGACAATTTCATATTGTGACACCGAAGTGAGTGGTATCACAAATGAAACGAAGCAAGGGAAGCACGAGAAACGGACTGAAGAGAAGGGTCGGCCGGGAGTTCGATATTCTCCTGCAACAGGAAATACGAGGCAGCAGCTTGGCACAGTGACGTCACGACTCAACAGAATTCTGTTCCTGCTCCCAGAAGGAGGCTCGGATGACTGCGCAAACTAAGATTCCATATCCTCAAATCATGACCCCACTTTGACAGCCTCACTTGCCATCAGAAGGGAATGTGCTGTAACCTCTCAAGCCGGAATGATGTTTTGTACCTTCTATTTGTACCCAAGAAAACCTTTTAAAAAAATAATAGGAACAATGAGAAGTATTGAGTTGTCATCTATGAAGAAATATTTGGGAAAATGTAAGGGTTACTCTTGGATAACTAATACTGTATGTTAAAATTCCTAATCTACCCACTTGCGATCGACGATGGGCCGGGGTTGAAGTCTCACATGGAGCATTAATGTTACAAATGTGACAAGAATAGCAGCTTCCTCTGCATAATTTTACATTTCTGTTTCCGTGCTTTCAGGAAAAAATTTGGTTTTAAGTACCTACAAGTACAGCAGTTTTGTATAAACAGTTTCCTTTAGCTTCCCTTCGGTGTATGCTAATAAGACGCTCTCCAGCTGCGCTGAATGGAATTCTGCGACTGAGGTCCTTCTCATTCCTTGTCTTTCTAAGAAGTCCCCCAAAAGGCATTCCTTCTCTCCGGGTCTACGCTCAATCAGGACGGCACAGAAGCTGGTGCTAGACGGACGTAAGACGGATGCTCCTCTTTCTCCAGTACATGAAGGTGTCAACGGCCCCAGACTCAAGCCACGTGGAACGCTCTTTCTTTTCCTCTCTCACTTTCTCATTACGAACATGCAGGGGAAGAGAGAGAAGCAGAACAACATTTCGCGAATAGTTACATGCTAAAAAAAAAGTGACTGCCCTGCCTCAGGCAAGGTCTGCCAAACTGAGAACACGGTATGATTCCTCTACGTAAACGCATCTGCTTCAGAGCAGAACTTATTCTCTTCTCATTCACTCCCCCGAGTGTGTAATAAGAGAGTGTGCGAGAGAAGGGGACAGGGGATGGATTTCAGTTGGAGAGTCGGTGGTGGTGGCGGTGGGTTGCATTCACACAAAAACCTTTTCCGTATCCTGGACTAGTCTCTCGCCGGGCGCCACGGAATTATGTCACAAACGCCTCTCTCTCCCTCTCCCCACTATTGATGGGCCACTAATTTTAGCGATCGGAGGAGGAGGAGTGGAGGAGAAGGGAGGGAGGGGGTGCGGGATTGGAGTCACCCGGTGATGCTCGAGCATCCCGGGTGAACCCCCGAGCAAGAAGTGGTCCAACCCCCCTGAGAAGAGAGAGACAGAGAGAGAAGCTCCCATCTTCCGCTTTTATCAGACACCCGCTCTCTCTCTCTCTCTCTCTGTTGTAGCATGCGACAAGTTATATACCCTGATCAAGTCCATATTCCATTCCCCTGGTTCCTTGGATCAACTTTCCCACTCAAAATCCCTCAGTTACCACAAGGGTGAATGAATTCCAAGGAAACCGATGTGCCAGGTGAGGGGCGGCGACACACCAGGGGCCCGTTCCTCGCCTGTGCTAAACTTAAATCTAAATCTAAATCTTAGGCTAAATCTTAGTCTAAAGGGTCAGGGTGAAGTATAGACTTTTTGCTTTTAGACTGCTTTTAGATTTAGATTTAAGTTTAGCACAGGCGAGGAACGGGCCCCTGGTCGCACCTTCGTGAAAACAGCCGTTTGCAATTCCAGCATTGCTCGACTCAATGACTTGCTGGAGGAAGTCAGGAAACAAGATGCAGAAGGAAGGGTACATAGCCATGGAATCGAATCGATAGTTTGCATAGCAAAGAATGCCAAAATATTTCATAGGTCAACAAGACGGTCACTTCTTTTCTTTCGTCTCTTACGTCTCTCTTTATTTTCCTTTGCCATCCCTCCCCCCACCAGGAATTCCCCCTTGAAAACGAACACTACGGTTATTTCCGTTCCCCTCCCCCCCCCCCCCCGGATATATGGTGCTCCCAAAGGAAGGGAGGCTTTCTCCGTTATATTGGATCATAAAGGCATACATCTTCCTGTGAAAAGAAGCCTTCCATCAATCGAATCTTCATCCAATAGTATATTATAACACAGGGCACAGGAGGAGAGACGTATCTGCATACAAGAGGCCTCCATGGGCCATCAACAGCTGGATGTATGAAAAATGCCCGGAGGCAAGAACGACGAACTTTTCGGTCTCCCTGCTTCGTGTCCGGCATCGATAGATATCTGTCTACCCCCAAAACCAGAAGCATCCGTCCAAACAGGATGGCTCAGTCATCTTTCGGACCCACTGAATTGAGGGCAATGGAGTGGTGCTACCGTGAAGACGAGCTTACTTGTATTTTGAAGGGGAATGTAAAAAAAGAAAACCAAGCCAGGGCAGGGAAAAGAGGAGGCAAGAAGGAAACAGATGAGTGCATCGATCGATAATGCTATTCATCGTGGAGGCGGCCAGGTTCCCGTCATGTTTCCTCCGTCTCACTTTCTCTTTGCCATGCCAACCCCACCCCAAGTTTCATCCTATTGGATCCGATAATTCACAAGCATTATTATTTGATCAAAGAGAACTTCTGGTGGCCCAGACATCTTCCCCCTTCCTCCTTAGATCTCTTTGCCCACTCACATAATTCATTGATGCCATCATCGATTAGCCACCTAAGACTGACAGGAGGATAAGGACAAGAGGATACACCCACCGACCCATACACATTCATTGCCAGGTTACAGAGGCTCCCACAACAGAGGGCGAAACAATACGGTTCTGATTATATTGAAATCCACAGGGACAATGTTCAAGCAGACAGGAAAGCATTATATAGAGGGAAGGAAAAAAGAAGAGACAAGGAAGAATGGATATGGAAAGAGTGAAGTGATGGACCCGGTGGCCAACATATATCGCCTCAGGGCATGTCCAGGGGTTCTCATGGCAGCTCAGGTAGAGACAGGGAAAAAAAAAGATGGAAATGAGGCCTCAGGCTGGGAAGAGGAAGCCATTTGCCCTTTCCCTCATCTCGTGATCCATCGCACTTAAGATCATAATGGGAAAGCCTTTTCACCAAAACGAGAGTTTCTCTCAATTTTCAACTCATAGACAGTAGAGATCATATGAACTGCGAACTGCCGCGTGTTCCCGAAGTTCCCTTATTACTCGTCAGATCTTTTGAAAATAGGCATATGGAACACCTTTCGAATGTTTCACAGCATATCTAGCATGCTCCCGCTTCTAAAACTGAAAGTTGTTCGTGCACAATGCTGGTACAGGATTTGGGAGCAGTACCAGAAAGGATGGAGTTCGTGTTTATTGCGTGGACGAGGCAACAGTGTCCAGAAGGGGAGGACCCCCCGCCGCAGTCCACCTATATCATCTAATCCCCACACTTCCCCTACCGTCCCGCAGGCAAGGAAGGCATGGGGAAAGGTGGGCCAACCTGGCCTGGCTTGGCGTGAGGGAACAGAAGCGGGGAGGGAGAATGAACGGGTGGGACAGCGTCACAGCTGGACTAAAGGGGTCATGATTATGATAGGGAGGGAGGGAGGACTTGGGCGCACCGGCCTCCCTGGCTCGTCGTATACATACATACACATACACACACTCCCGCCATTCTCACATTCCTCCTCCTCTCTCTCTCCTGCCTTCTCTTGTCTCTCTCTCATTCGCCCCGTTAATCTCGCGAAATTTTTACTTCCTACCAAATGTGAAGGATCCCTTTTGAGAAGGGAGAACCTCCCTCGCTTCCTCTCCTATCCCCTATGAAGAATCATCATTTTCCTTATCCCCTCTTCGGTACAGGAATTTCCCCCCAACTTCGCTTCCCTGATTCAACCTTTCCTCCCGGGGGCTCATGTCAAGTCAAAGCTTGCACAAAATCGATCGGCAACGGGAAAACAAAGCAATAGACGTCCATTTCAGAACTTCAGATCATGTTTTAACCGGAGAGTCCTATTGCTTTCAAGATTCAGGAAAAACAAGTACTAAATTGCGCTGAGAATAATTGTTTCAGCACGCCTCGTTCCCCCAGTCTCTGGGTGTACGTTCCTTCTTTCCTAAGAAGTGCAAAAGGATATGTCCGATGCAATGTCATGTGATGGAACAACAGGTAAAATTTAGGATCCTGACTTGACTGTAAATGAATCCACTTTCATGAAATTACAATGAATGAAATTACAGTGATTTGGCATATTGTTCATCTCTGGCCGAGAGTACTGAAATTTACAATAATACTCCTGGAGTAAACTTACTTTGGTGTTTGTCAGCAAGGATTGTGAGATAAGGAGGGATGTCCCTTCTCCGGTAGAAACAGAGCACTTTGGCTTCCACATTTCCACTGGGGGTCTGAAATACAAAGGAATAGCAGGAGTCATGCACAATGTTAAGAATCTCATTAATTTATACACACATCTTCCTCCATGGTCAAGAAGTTGCTGCTGAAGATAACTAAAAGTTCATCTCTTGCTCCACATTCCTGTTAGATACATCTATGCAAAAGAATATGCTTAACACTAATTTGGGGTACTTGCTCCACTATCATATTTTGAAATAATTCCAAATACATTTAGACTGAACACAAAATGTATTTTATTCATTAGGCAAGACCTACCAAATTATAACCTTCTGCTGCACAGGTTTCCTGACTGAAAGCCTTTTTCTAACAACCATGCACAGTTACACAGCAATAATTTAAACACTTTCAGTCCCATACCATCATAGGACAGGTATAAGCCATAGCACATTCAAATCTTTGACTGAAAATGCTAGAGACCACAAAATTGGTAAAATTCATCATTGGTTAAGGATGATCATATTATTACATGTATTTAGTTCAAATTTTCAAAGATAGGAGTTAAGAGGCAAACCATAATTACAAGCTCCTTCAGAATACTTCCACTGGCTCCAGGAATTTCAAGTGATGACAGACAACATGTATTTACGTGAAGTGCGCACCTGAATCATGCCATCCCCATAAACTTCGTAAAATACATGAAAGAACATTACCTGTGAAAAGTAACTAATTACAATGTAATTCTGAATACAAGTAATTGTAAGTCACTCCACAAGAATGCTGACTGGTAGAGGTGTTGATTGAGAGTAGAGTGAGACTGGTGTTAATTAGTTGATGAACAGCATTTTCAGCTTTAGGGAGTGATATCACTGATGAATGTAGTAACACAAGAAAGGTCACTTCCAAGCAAATTAAAATCTTTGATTCATGACAGCTGACCACTAAATACTAATGACTTTTCCTCAGAATAAGGATTAAGTACTGGTCTTGTTTCCAGTCCTGCAAAATGAATTGCAACCAATAAAGTTGATGTAAATTGCATTTACTGGAACATTCTCCTTCATTACCATCCCACACTAAGTACATCAGCTATAGAATTTACTTCCATTTTCTAGGCATTTGAATTGCACATATCAAACCCCATCAGAATACTTCCACAATAGGATAAAGGTTTCCATAGAGGTGAAAGATTGGCTGAATCATCTTATCAATATCAACGAATGCTTGTTGGGTGAGACCCAATGTTATACAAAATAACAGATATAAAAAAATATGACATACCTTGTTCAGTTCCTCTATTCTTCTTATCAAGTAGGGTGCGGAGGATGAATTCTCAAAATAGACATAGTCTGCAAATAGAAAATAATTAAAAACAATGAGATATACATTTAAAAAAATTAAGGCTTATTTCATACAACCCTCATTGATTTTTTTATATTGTAGCTAAGAACATGAATGAACTGTAATCGCTCTTGGTCACTTGGACCCAAATAAGTAAATTACAGTCTCAGCCAAAGCCAAGCACTGAGAGATTATGCATCAAAGTGCACATATCAGTTGAATAGGCCAACAACACTTTACCTCTTCAAAACTGCTAAGTAAGTAATCTAGCCCATTTATCCTGTCTGAGTCCATTCCAACTGGTGCATATTGCCCATTCATCTACAACCACCAAAGGACAACTATTAGAATGAGATATAGGAAATTGTATTGAAATAAGAAAATGCCATAAGAGAAATGACATTCTCCAGCTGTAAATGCAAAGTCTATGTCTTGGATATCCAGCCACTAATACCTATACTTCCCAAAAGCAGGAAATCACCACTTGGGGACTCTTCTCTTCACAGAAGAACTCATTTTTCTTCATTAACCAAGAACAAACCTAACAATGCAACCCTATAACTGGCAACGTCAACATGACCAGGATTATATGGTATAGAGACACTCTAAATAAGTTATTTCTTTAATTTGTGTGCAAAAGGGCACCTAGACCCCCCTTCTGTGTATCAGTCCAGCATTCACACTGTAGGCCTACTCACCAAAGCTATAAAGTTTTGATTGAGACAATTAATCCTAGGTGTGACTTGAGGTGTGGAATGTGTGAACAGTTCTTTCTCCAATCCTTGTTGATAGAAATATATCAGCACCTTCCTTTAGGCAGGCCTTAAACCAGTTCCAAAGGTAATCAACAGTAACAGCATCATATTCATTAATATAGGGCATCTTACCTAAAATTTGTCATAAACTTGTAACTGACCTGGTAATACTTGGCAGGGGTGAATCAAAGTTGTCTCTGACTACAATATTCTCAAATTGACTTCTATCCTTGTTTTCATGTGCTTTGTGCTTTTCTATGGGCTCTATCATCAAGTTACAAAGTAGCAGCATGGACATGGACACAACTCCATCAGATTTACTATCAGTACACCTATTTGCAAATACTAGGTGTCTCGAAAGCACTGTTCACAACAGCACCAGGGAAGGGGGAAAGGGTGGGTAGAAGTCAACCTGAAAACACTTGCCTGTGTGACTGCTTCAGCCATTCACAGGTGAGTGCTGGGTCGGTTATAAAAAATAATGTGTGGTTTCAAAGTTTCAGGCTACCTAAGTCCCACCATTGCTCACATCCATGTGTCAGTGGATTGCTTCCCTTTGACATAACAGCAAGAAATGAAATGCAGCCATGAATAGGCTGGACACATAATTTAGGAATTCTTACTGAGGCTGGTATCTACCATAAATGGATGAATTCCAGCATTGCAGTTGCTTGCTACACTAACTTGGGAAGTCTACTATCAGTCCAGGCTTGGATTATCAGTATAGCATCAAAAATGAATGAAAATCATCATTGTAGTCAGGGAAGTCAAAAGCATGAAGGGTATGACTGGTCCAAAAATTGTTTGTAAATCCAGGCAATCTTTCGAAGTCCCTCATAGATAAACTTAGGAAAAGGCTTTCACCATTATGCTTCTCATTCTTCCATCAGTGTACAGACTCAAGGAATAAGGTTCTAGTTGGTACATGAGAACTTGGCTTGCACATATTCAGGGGAACAGGTGAGGTCAGTAAAAAAAAAAAAGGCTGAACTTAAAGTAGGGGTCACATTTTGGATTCCCTTTTGGAGATCAGATCTTTCTGCCTTACTGTAAATATCTTCCATATTATTTTTCATCTTGCTCAAAATCTGAATGCTTATCTCAGATGCAATAAACTGTCAGGTTGTCACTCTAAGCATGAAGCAGAGGCCAATGCCTTCTAGAATTATAATTCTTTTCAGAAATATCACACATACTATTCAATTATGGAATCAAAACTGAACTTGAACTGACATAATCTGATTCCTGATATGGTCTGCCATGGTAACTAATCCATGGGAGCAGAGCATGGATGGGCACCCATGGTAGCATTATTGAACTGATGGATTTTTTTAAATAAGTAATACAATGTTTTAATTTTATATCAAAATTTATTTTAATTTACTTCTTTTTTTTTTGCAAGGGTTTCATAGGGTTATCACCATTAAGTTGGTGCAATCCTAAACGTACTCCCGTGCACAATACAAGCGTAGGCAGTGGTCCGCACTTAAGGATAAGCCAAACATTACGCCTGACAATACAGGCTTAAAATGACCCAGCCATACGCATAGGGCTAGGCCCAAATGCCAGTTCCGTAGACAGGCTCGCCTAGCTTAGGCTAAGCCGACGCATCATATAGGGCTACGAAGCGGTTGACCCATGGAGCGGTCGTCCGACCGGACCGGAAACTCACCTCCAACTCTATACATGTTGTTGGCCATGTTGATGCCTCGTTATTGCCCGTCTCCACACAAGAGAATAAATACATAACAGGCAGAAGAGTGATCACAGATACGAAATCAGTTTGAGCGGCGTGAGGAGCCGATTACGAGAGAAGCACCCATCACAAACAAGTCACACAGATCGCCATTTTCAACTCGTACTCTCTTCACTCATTGCTCTCCCTCTCTCGTGACGTCACTAAGGCGTCGGCGTTTTTTCAATGCTCCGGTGTGTGTTAACAATGCCCGATGCCATCGCACTCCGCTTCGTTAATTGCCGGCTCCCAGTGCAGTGCACACATCGATTGATTCTCGAGTTGCCGATGCTGCTGGGCGGAAAGAAGGGGAGAAATAACAAGTGGCGTTACATCTGTGAATGAGGACGCATCGAAGGGGGGGGAGGGGGAGGGAGGGGAGACAGCCCGCTCCGACTCTTCATTTCGACGCATCCAGCTGCATAAGGATCGTCTTGTCCGGATTCCTCCAACCGCCGCTCTTGCGATTCTTCGCGAATTAAGCCCACATTGCTTCTTCCCCTGCCTTCCGTATTCGAAGTTAATCTTGCTTTTGGGTGCACTCGATGAGACAGCCCCCCGGCGTCATGATTATTGACACGTCAAGAGTGCACGTTCGTACGGAACAGTCTTTCCTCCATGCTAAGTTTTTGAAAATCGCGATTGAAGAGGCATGAAAGCAGACAAGAGCGTCATACATATATCGGAAACGTTTCGTTACGATCATTTGTAGACAGATAGTTATTTTGCACAGGCTCTACTTGTCTATCGCGAAGCGGGTAGAGGTGATTGTCTGCCAAAACGGTCGATACGCTCATTAATGCGATGGCTTATCGACTTATAGTTATCGCGTCGTATCCATTACTTGAACAGACTTATTTCATTCTATTTCCCATCAAGGTTGACGAAGAGCGGGAAAAGGCAGCGAGAGCACGAATGCTGATCTACTCCAGCGTGTGCGGCACATGGCAAGATGACGCGCGAGACTGCTGCTCTATCTCTCTTCTTTGGCCTCTAGTGTCACATGCGCGAATGACCGCTAGATGTCAGAACTTCACGGCATACGATTTCGTGCTAAGGGGTTCTTTGTACCCTCCCGTCAAGTGACGCGGAGAACATGTGACTTCATGGAATAATGTTCAGAAAGCTGGAATCTTTTCAGGCAATTTTTTTTCCCATACTCAGCCCTATCAGGCACACCCAGTACGCCCTGTCGAATCGAACAGCCTTGTAGAGATACTGACCAACATAGGCGCCGACCATCTAAAAATCGGAGTGGGGGGGCAAGGTCCTAATGCCCCTGAAATAACGTCGACGGAATCGTTCCAGGATCCTGTGGGGTAGCTCAGTATTATTATGGTGGCTGCGTGACGAGCGGGGGGGGGGGGTTTGCTGGGCACGGAGAGGGCCAAGGGTCTCGCCCTTCCACCCCATACTCTTACGTGGTGACGAGGATCTCAGTTGGAGCACTAAACAGATAGGAATATCATATTTTTCGTGAAACGGCATTTTGTTTCCCATGTTCTATATCCCATACTTTCGTTGAACTTTCCCCCCCCCCCCCCCCGATAACATTGTTGGGCCCCTTTGCCCCCGTCGGTTCGGCACCTATGCTGAAAAATAATGGATAAGTGTACCGTCACTTCCAGAAAGAAGTGTTTCACCGAGATGTTAACCACTCGGTACAACCATGCTAAGTATTTGTGAATAAATTTCCATTTTCCAGGTTTCCCTTTAAGGGGTAATTTCCTCGACCAAAATTTGCCCTTTTCAGCACATTCTTCTTTAATCTATTTCTAAGTTCCTCTTAATTTACCTGGGACAGCATGTAATTTTTGTTGCTTCTCTGACGAAGAAATTGGGCTTATGATGAGAATGTTTTAAATACCATTTCTGCTCTCACTCAGGCACACAAAGGATAAGGGAACCCAGTAAAATACAAAACTTCCATGTGGTACTGTTTGATGAACAAGAACAAAGGAGCATTAGCCATGTGAAAACCTTATCCAAACCATGAGCTATCTCGAACTTCTCGAGCCTAGTTGCTCGAAAATATAAGACTGTAAGCCATCCTAATTTGTCACTCCTTCAAATCAATGAAGACTGAAGCATGACATGGAATTGAAATAAACTGAAAATGTCCATATGGAAACAGTTGTCTGAATCCTTTATTTCACTCATCTCACTGAATGTAAACTAAGTAGCATTCCACACAAGACAGCCAATAGAGACAGGGATAATGCCGGCAGAAATAGCAGCAGGGGTTGAAGGAGGAGGAGGAGGCAACTGAATCACGACAAAAAAAGGACAAAAATAAACCCTTGAATCAATCATTATATAGTTCATGTTTCCCCTCTGCCTTCTCCTCATCCCCCTGAACGACATTTTCTTGCTGTTCGTGTGGAACACATCTGGATGCTTATGCTTATCCTGGAAAAAGATCCTTTCACTCGAGTCACAAGGAAAGAGAGACAGAATATAAAGAAAAATCCTCCCCCAAACTAACAGCAGCTGAGAACCTCATATAGTTAAAGAGAACAGGAATGAAACAATACCTAGGAGGGTGAATCAAAATGGTTTCTCTGCACAAAAGCCTAGCATGCAGACTGAAAACCCTATAACAGGTGCTCCTGGTAGAATCTTTTTCCTCAACATGATGACCATCACTGTCTTGCATGAGCATCAGTCCCCAACTCCACGAGGATCAACCATCTTGTTTACAATGAGCCATAAACTTAGAAGTTCAATAACTTGGCAGAATTGATTCAGTATTGAATGAAGGGATGGCATAGGATAGTTATTGTCATCCATGAATCAAAAAACTTAGCACACTTCCTCTTGCTGGGCTGAAACTTATAATGCCACAATATAAAAGCACCAAAATCAGAATTAATCATGACAAAATTAGTCAAAGGATTGTAATGTGCAAAGTCACTGAAGGAATCAAGAGACACAATCATGAATCTGACAAGGGTGATGACAAACTATGTTCAAAATCTCTCAAGTTACTCTTTCCTTGAGAATGGCACCCAGATATGATAAAAAGCCATAGAACACAGATATAAGGCTGACAGCAACAAATGGGAGGAAAGCAGTCCATTTGATATTCAATTCTTTGCATTATTTTGAAGTTCAATCCATCAGCTCTAAAAACATTACACCTCGTATCGGATCGATCAATGAGCAAGAAAAAGAAATTAGAAGTCGATGCTCACAGAAACAGCTCCTCAGAAGTTAGATCCCTCACTCGTGCTGTTGAAAGTAGATGGAAGGAGGAGGGGAAAAAAACAAAGAGAAAAAAACAGTGCCTAGCATCCAGGATGCGGGAGATTTATGAAGTTGGGTGTTCCACTTTGACCGGGTGTTCCACCCTAACTGTGGCATTGCTTGACGAGGAAGTGCTTGCACTGGACTTTTTCAGTTGCCTGTCATTCAATTCCAGCTCAGAAAGCTTCCTCCATAGGTCATCCCTGTCCTTCTCTCGCTTCTTTTCCCTGCAACACAAGAAGCAAATGATGACACCTCTCAATCATCTTCCCAGGCATTAAGGGCAAAAAAAAGCTGACTAATAAAATGAGATGAAAACTCACTTTTGCCTTTCCGCTTTATAAGATGATGTGAGTTCATCGAAGAGGCGGGAATTCATCTCCATGAAAGTTTTCAGAACATTGTAGACTAGAGCTACTATTGTAGGGTTCCAATGTTCCTTGGAGATTCTATACAGAGCGGGGAACATTATGGGCATGATCACAGCATTATTCTCTTCTATCAGGGACATGATATACTCATTGTTCCAGAAATAAAGGGCCCTTTCAGCAACCTGCAAAGCAAAAGAGATAGGATAAAGCCATCATATACAACTTAATAACCTGCTTGATCACAAGTATGATAGGGTAACAGAAGATTTACAACTATATTAGACCCAATAGGAACTTTCGAGGTAGAGAGATAGCCATCCTATGGATTATTGGTGTAGTTATAAGCATAGATAACAGAAACAAGCTACAGATTCATATAAGTTGTAATGTAGTAGAGTCTGTGTGTAGGGCATTTTGAAATGGCATCAACATACATACCAAGAGACAATATAGGAGCATAAATGTTTTTTTTCTTCTGATGTTTGGACCATTAATTGGTCTCCTTCAGAATCAGAAATAAAAATAAGAGTGCCTCCTCTTCCTCCTCTTACAAGATGTCCACTTTCATGTCAGTTACGACATGGCCAGAGTTGTTGAACTGCTCTGCCACCTGGAAATATTCTTCAAAATGGTCTGACCTCTTGTGACCCTTGATAATTGTGCAAATTGCACTAAGTGCTCCTCAAGGTTTTGGAATTAACTTTAATAACTAGCCCAAACTACAACAGGACCTACATTTGAGAACCATCTTCCAAAATACTTTATTGCTGTCCATCTGAAAACCACTATATTACCTTGCAAACATTGCAAGGTAATACATGCTGGGATACTGAAGGTTCACAGGTAAGATTCAAGTAAAACAACAGATCATTCAATTCAAAGGGAAATCTGCTGCAGGCAAATTTCCCAACAACACATCTGATGATCAACAGTTTTGGTGACATTCTAGTGATGTGGAAGAGTGCATCATAGCAAGAAGATAAAAAAAATTACATTATCATAAAGAGCATAAATGAAGAATTAGAAGACCTAAAAAATCACCAGAACAGGAATTTAGGCTTCTCTGACAGCTTACAAACTAGTCATTGGTGAATGTGAGGACTGAAGCAGCAAGACACTCATCTTGAGTGTCTGTATCTTCATAAGAGAGAGAGAGATGATGTGAAAATACTATTCCTCAGAAAGAAACTGAAAGGCATGTAAAAGCATAGATTTTCTGTTTATCATCCATGGAGATAGAAAAATTTGGCTGGGGCTATTATTTCCTCAAAGAACAGACATGGACATACTCATGGACTGAGTCCTTCTGACAATAAAAAATGCAGATTGAGCAAGGGAAAGAAAATTAATTCAATTTTTATTATTATCTGGTTCTGGAAAAATAAAATTGACAACCCAACATAAGACATTACTTCCATGTCTCCAGACAGTTTTTATATCTGGTCAAGCCAGAAGGGGGAAAATTGGAAGTGGGGGCTGGATCAATTGCTACATAGATATTGATCCAAAAATGGGCCCACCCAGTTTAGGAAATTTCTTGGCAAAAACCCAGTCACTAGCAAGGGGTAAAAAAACAAAGTCAAATTCAAGAAAGCAAAGGTATTTGTACAGATAAGTACTTAAAAATGTTTCAAGTTCAGTATGGGCATAGATATAGGAATAGGTATGACACAAATGACTTCCTGTTGCCCCATCCCTGATCAAAATTCAAAGATAAGTGCCTATATACTTACTTGGAAATGTGGACTAGACACGCATCTCGAAATCTGCTGAAAGAGCTGTTTCTGAATCTTCTGGAACTGAGCTGGCTCAATCACATCCAAGATCTCTTCAATTTCACCTAGGAACATGACCTCCTTCTGGGAACACGTCTTGGGCCAATACCGCAATAGCCCATTGATCACCTAAATAAGATGCATAGGACCAACTCTAATCTACTATAACAAAGTCAATAATGAAAATGGAAAGGAGGAATGCAAACCTGTTCAGTGAGTGTGGGGTCCTTTTCCAAGAATTGGACAATGCAGTATGCCAGCTGGGCATGATACATGGATAAGCACCTGACTTTGTGAAGAGGGATCAGCACTTTGCATAGAAATTGCTTGTGTTCTGTCTTCAATGGTAAGGCGAAGCCATTGATGATGCTAATTAAGAAAAAAAGAGGAAACATCATTGCTCTGTTAAATAACATCAATATAAATTCGTCAGTTACCAACCTTCCAAGGATCTCTAATAGCTCTGCCACACCATTGAACTTCTCTGTTTCATAGATAAATCTGAAATACAACATGAATGAAATGAAATGGGGTGAAGAAACAAAGAAAACCTAAGGAATGGCACAATTTCAAGTCAGGTCACCTGAGAAAGATATGATTGATCTGTTTCCGAATGAAGGATCTAAGGCCCAGAAACTTCCCATAGACTCTGTGGAGTACAGTTTTGAGGAAATCTCGTTCTCTTGGGTCTTCACTGTCAAACAAATCCAGAAGCTAAAAGAAAAGACATTTCCATGTTAAAGATAGAAAAATACAAATAATGCAACAAAGCAACAAATGTGTCATGATTGTTTGCTTCTTACCTGCAGAACAAACTTCTGATCAATGACCCTCTTGGCAACAGCAGGCTGAAAGTCAGGGGACTCCAAGAAGCGGAGAAAGAATTCGTACACGAGCTGTGAGAAGAGGGATAATGGGACACATGAGAAGAACATTCTTCTAGCATTGTTTAATCATGTGATGCTTTTAGAAGGCCTGAGGGGAAATTAGGAATAATATAAACCAACACATGGAAAGACATAAATCATTATTATCCATACTAGGCATGTGGAGAAACCACAAACTTGACAGGGTGTATTGTTACCGGTATACATAGAAGTAAACATTTAGCTATGGGATGAGTCCCAGTCACATGGAACATTCCACTTGGAGAATGGATTGATGTCAAGATTTGATGTACACAATTTCCCAATAACCCAATAAGGATGATTTCTTATCAATCATTGCCCTTTGTGTGACACCAGTTCAATATCCATGTGAAAAATTTACCTGCAAATGTGGCCATGATGCTTCCAGAGTAGGGTCATCTTCTTCAGGATCAAAGTCAGGGTTGTCACTTGGTGGGAGAGTTCTGAACAGGTTGCATGATATCTAGAGGGTAGAAAGAAATAGTCATAAAACAGCATTATGTCTGTTTCTCTTCCTCATTGCAGTCTAACTGATAGGCCTAGGCAAGGAGTTCACATACCATCTTGATTATTTCTGGATACACAGGTTCAGTGAGCACCCCTCGTCCTGCAGTGATGTAATCCACAAGCTCATTGAGAGTTGCTCTCTTTATTTCTTTGCCCTTCAAGTCAGCCACTGGGTCCATGAAGTCAAAGAAGACAGAGCACTGACGAAGCTTGCGGATAAAGAGCTCTTCCTGTTCTGAAGCAGGAACATCTAGAGAGAAAATCACATTGTTCTTCGCAATCACAAAGGTTCAAACATTATACAAGGTATATACCCTCAGGATATTCAAAAACTAGCCCACAAATAGAAGAAACCACATTTTAAAAAAAAACAAAGGAAATACCATTACCTCTGCAAAACAAATATATTGCCTGTGTAATGCAGAAGGGCATAAGTGCCTCTGCGGTTGCTTTTCAGTAAACGACAAAAACTTCTGAAAATATGTGTAACAGTCATTATTAGCACCATGCTGAACTTTGCTTGGTAAAACTGTCCAACCTTTATAAAAGTTGGGACTGTTAATGAAGGACTGTTACAAAAATTTTCAGCAGTTTTTGTCATCTACTGAAAAGTAACCTCAGAGGCACTCATGCCCTTCTAGCATAACAAAGGTGATACACATATTGCCCCTACCTCAATAATACACAATCAGAGGGAGAAAAGCTATCAAGTGGAAGAATAAACTGAAAGTATGTTTGGGGAGACCTTCTTTCTGTATTCTGACCAACTACTGGTTGCAGTCAAGGGGAACACAAAAATTGCTGCAGTATTTTCATTTTGAAGTAAACATGGAGGACTCCAAAGGATAAAGCATGCATTGGATTCCACAATCCTGGCACCTGGCCTTTACTGTTAATATAACACTGCCATAGTGAATCTAGGTAATCATTTCATATTTTTTCTCCACAACCATCTTAGCCTTTAAGTCACATTGGCTTATGAATTAAGTGACACAAAAATTGCAAATAGTACACATCATTCTACTGTAATTGGAAGCACTATAATAAGATTAGAATAGACCTAGGCATGAAAAAAAAAAATATATATATATATGGCACTAAAAAAAAATTGGCTTACCTTTTATCAAAGGCAAAGGCTGAAGCTCTACTTCCTGGCCAGTTCGATATCTTGATGAACCTTGGGATCTCTTTTGCTTCTTTTTCATCGACCTCTTTGCAAAAGGGTCGATTTTGTCGACAAATGTCGGAGAAGCAGACATCACAGATATGTCTTTACCTGTCTCTCACTTATCAGCTCATAATGTTGGAATTTTATTCTCAATATTTACGAAAATCCTTTTCCTAGTCCTGCGTGTGCTGGTTCTCACTCCACAATGAACATCCCTTAGCATGATATTAGCACTTGGTTCAGAAACTTAGCTGCCACTGAGGGATTTCTATTCACTTTCATCTTCAATCATCACATTGAGATATGTTGATTATATATATATCTCAAGGAAACCCTGCAAACGACCAATGATGAAATTCTCATGAGTTGCAAATTATACACATGAACAAACCATTCAGGTCCACATGCCTATGCTTGATCAAACAGAAACCCAAATGCTATAGGACTAAAGACCAAAGAATGCCTACTAGTATCTTTTGACTTATGCTACTGTGTGAGGTATGTCATATGGAATGGTTCAGAGTTGTTTCCACAAAGAGAGAAGGTTTAAAGGTGAAATATCACTTTAAGAGCAAGCCTCCAAGTATGTACAATAAACACTATGCTTACTTGCTGAAAGGGATAAGGTTGAGGTACATCTTCAGACTGGGACTATATATGGTAGGTAGTTATCTGCTAAATATGGTATGATACTCTGAAATGCTTATGAATCACTTAACAATTCAATAAATTTGGTTCAACTGCATAATAACCACATAATTTGAATATAGGATTTGCATATAAAGGCTTTATTTTCAAATTTCAATCTTTTTAATTGATTGCAAGACCCATACATAGATCATGTCATGGAAGGGTGTCAGTCATCTGAAAATTACTCAGATTAATGTTAAAAACCTTTTCAAACAAAACTGTATCACAACTAATTCATGCCTGAGTTTCACTTGAAATAAATTCAGATTCCTGAAATAACTCTGAAATCATTGTGGAATAAATCTAATACTGACTTGTGTTAACATTTAATTATCCTACTAAGTACTTTACAAACCAGTCTCTTAAAAGCATATAGGTGACTGAATGAGTGACTTTCAAATACTGAATGAGTGACTTTCAAAAATGGGCTAATGAATGACTGAGCTGAAAATTAAGCAACACTGGGTAACCTCTAACTTGCACCTATATGGAGAAGCCTGAAAAAAGACATGGTCAACCAAGCACCTCATGTAACCCATTAGATGTTAGGAAATATTGATTTAGGCTAATAAAGAAAAAAAGGTATGCTTGTAGTTTATAAATGACCACAGGGCCTATATCATCTCTCATACAAGACTTTGCCAGTATTGGCAGATGAATATGGTAGGTCTAAACTAGGCATTGGGTCTATCATGGTGCCAACTAATCTTGATTCCCAGCTCTTTTTTATTCATGATTTCATTTCAAGGCCTGAGGCCTAAAGGTTACCCAATCCCTAGGCCTACCGTATAATAAAAAAAAAGCTTTTGTAACATGTTAGATAAAGGTGAAATGATACCCAAATCGAACAAGTAGAAACAGAAGTTGCATAGGGGTGTCAACAAAGGTATAAGTTCAAGAATTCACTACAGTAATGACATCACAGGCAAATCTCCTCTATCCAGGGACTAAATGTTTTGAAAGGATGCTCTCTTTCCCCTTTGGTTTCCCCCTCTTTATGATGCCATGACATTAGGCTATATATTAAGGATGATAGGCCCTTTGCCTTCTTTCCCATGGAATCCAATACTCATCTACTCCCACCAACTTGACTGCTAAAGTGCATATACCTAAAAGACCCCCTTCGTTCTTAGTTTCTCTGACTTTACCTTTATACCCTCCTCTAAGCCTCCTATGCAAGGATACAATGTCAGATGCATGGCCCTTCATGATTATGCCAGAAATTTTCAGAAAAAGTAAAACAGGTTACCAAGAAATGCCAAATGCATGTCAAGAATTTTCAGTAACTTGATACTCCAATGGCCAAAGCTGAGAAATGCAAGCTTGAGTACTATGCATCAAAGTACTGTCTCCTCTACAGATGTCCACCAGATCATTGTACAGATAGATACAAATGAAACATGGTTAATTAAAGGACAAAGATTCATAGTATCACATGAAACACTAATGTATCTCAAGGAGACACCACATGCAATATCTTCTTGTTGTCATATAATGCACTTTGAGCTGTGGCATCACCAAGACAACCTTTTCAGAGGTCTAAATTAGTCATGGTGGGGGTTCCAAAGCAGACCAACTAAAGGGAATAAGTCACAAGCAAAGGAAACTACTTTGTTATCAAGCAGCATCCCAGTGCCTTTAAAAAATGTATTTTCATCTAATCCTCTTTGCTAGTCATGAGTCTTAGATCTACTCAGCCAGTGAAACACCAATGAAGAGAGAAATTACCTGGGGCCTCCTCTCTCTCCCAGCTATATTGCTACTCTGATGACATGAATCGAATATTTACTTCTTGAGCTACACCCCTTCAACTTCATTCTGCTTCCTAGTTCTGATCAACATGGCAATAATAAAAGGCCCAATTACAAAACCCCTGTTTTATTTCTTTTAACCCATGGGAGACCACCTCACACCTCCATTCATGGTGGGTATGCCAATGATTATGAGAAAGTAGGTAAAAGATCACAAACATAACAAAACAAGCATGGCATCACAATATGAGGTTTCAACTTCCACTACAAAGAGAAGCTTGAATCTATTTGGATTTATGCACTCACCCTGTGAAGACTCTTGAATTCACCAACCACTGCACACCAAATGAAGGTTAAGAGATCTTTCAATTTGTATTTGGTTTTGTGCCATGAAATCACAAAAATAATAAGAAAGCATTAATTGAATCAGCATTGGGTTGTCTCTAGCTGTTAAAAGGCAGAAAGGCAACAGGGATGCCCATTATGTGAATTTTCAGACTTGCACCTTAACTGTTATTCCTGAGCAATTTTCACTTCAAGCACTTTGTATACTATCATTTTTAATCAGACATGCACATCACTTAGGATTTTCCCCCTACTTCTCGTTGTTCTGTTGCTGCAGGCTGTTTGTTTCTGGTCAAGATTGGCCTACTTTGAAAAGCATCCGAAGGCTCCCAAAGATAGGCCTAGGACTAAAGTATTGAGTGCAATTGTCAAAACCTACATAGTAGGGGGGCCTAGGCTCTGTCCCTATGATAACAGAAGACTTGTCCACCTTCGGCTCTAAAACTTCCATGGTCCCTGAAGTAGCCAGTTCTTAATGCCCATGCGTAGGCCTAACCTACTTTGAAAAGTAAGCACCTGAATGACGTCAACGTCTAACGTTAGATGTATTGGAAACACTATCATATGGCATCCGAGCTAGATACTACGTCTTCTTTATAAAAACAATAGCTTCTCCTTCGAAAGGACCTGTGGCTCCCCATTTGTGCGAGGGTTGACGTCAGTGAATGCACAACAAGCATGAATATATCCGACATAGCCAAGCGAACAGGAGGCCTAGAGCACGGATTAACACATTTTTAGTCTTAAGTCTTAACGAAATGACAACGTGGGGTAAAATAAATGCAGTCTAGCATGGTGAGACGTGCCAACATCGGTGCCATTTCCGAACAGGGTAGATGGAGAGAGGATCAAGTGTGGAGGAAGAAGGGAGGCTGGAGCAGCTTATTCGACGCCGCTGGAGGGCGGAGATGGGTAACCGACGGAGATGTTCACTCATATTGATAGTCTTATCTCCCCATTTCAAGAGGTTCTGAGCTTGTGAGTGCACTACCCTCTCTTTGGACAATGCCAACACCCAAACCGCTGTGCTTGTTTCAACATTTCTCGCAGAAAGCTTTCATCGTGCATCTGTGATTGATTCTGCCGACTGAAATAGATCAATGATGAGAATTGAGAGAGGTGTTGAAGAAGCTCAATCATCGTGACGGGAATATTGTCGAGTCTGTTCTGTGATCAAGTCACAATATGATTCAATCTGCTTTTCATCACATCGTGAAGTTCGAATTGCATTGTTTCAATGTAAGATCAATCTATTTAAAGAAAAGCTATTTTTTATTCATTTGATTGGTATTGGAATCACATTGCTCACTTTGAACGTCGTTATGAAAGGGGATGTAACCAGAGCATCACGCAATACTGGCACGAAGCCTGCCAATCATGGGGCGCTTATCTAAACTAAGATAGTTCTCACCATCTGCCGTTTCTAATCTCACTCAGTCGCTCCGAGTAACGGCAGAGCTGTCCGAGTGGGTGGGGGAGTTTGTGCAGGACAGAGTATCATGGCGACCACCAGGGCCTCGCGCGTTTCCTCTCTCCAGACCGCACTCTCTGTTAAGCACCGGATCTTTCGTTTCCCTTCTCTGTGTGATGCCACAGCTAATGTCAATTGGAAGCCTGATAACTCGAGTTAAGGAATAGCTTTTCCTTATATATCTTCAATATTGAAAGCTAGGAACGTGCTAAGTAGTTACCCGTTCTATGAATGGCGTTTACCATTCTAGTTGGGGATCATTTAATCATTTTAACGTAGTATGACATCAATACGTTATTCTTCCATCTATCTCTTTAAAATTTAGCGTAGACAAACTATTAGGGTTAGAATATTCCAGATTGCGGTATGAGTAACGAGTAAGTAGAGTCTAGTGTTGCCATGGCTACTGTTAGTTTATAAACTCTCTTTTGGCAACCCTGCCCGAACCTTGAACCTTGAACCTGGGCTTCGTGCACACCCCGTTTTAATCATGAACCAAACAATAAAGAATGTCCTCATCTGCCTCGATGACTGGCGTGTAGCATACAGTCATCTGGAAGGGCCAGGCATGCGCCTACAGTAGTTCTAATGTGATAGCTGTTATGTTGAGACGGAAGCATCGTCCGTCCTGGTGGCCGCCAGAGTGAAAGTAAGAATGGAAGAGTTATGATGACGTCACAACAGAAGGCCCGCGCAGAAGCTCTGACTGGAAGTGCGCGGCATTTAGGTCGTTACTCAGATCATCCTCTGATTTCATACCGTAAGATTATATTTAATATGAATGATTGTTCAAAATAATTTTTCTGGATACAAGAGTGTGTATGTATGAATATATAAGTGTCTCATGTCTGGAAGCCATTCGCAAAGGCGTTTAAGAGGCGTGCTGGACCGACGACCGCCCCACTTGTGGGTAACAGGACGAAGGAGGGGGTGGAATATTGCAGCTCCACCCATTTAGTATTAGACTCACGACTGGGTTGCTCACGCAGTGCCTGGAATGAGTTATTATATGCCGCCCTCACCACATGCACTTTCTAATGGAAGTGCTCTTGACATGAAACACTAGGTCCACCACAATTGAAAGTCCGTTGTACATATGTATTTGCAAATGTATATGGCCAAACAAAGCAAGACGGTTTCCTCAGTGGGAGCAAGAGGCTGTTGGCATTTCCACGAATTCGTGCAGATCGTTGCCTTCCCAGTATCTCATGTTCTTGTGATCGGTCGGTCAGTATACAGGGTATACTAAAAAAATGCCACGACTTTATACCTCTGCTTTGGAACGTCGCGCGAATTTGGTCCGCTACAGCAAGGCTACATCAATGACTCAAAATAAATCTGGAATTGAGCATGAACGGGGAACTCCAATCCCTGCAGAGTGGCTAGAATCCGCATGTGCATCCCCAGCACGAAGACTCTTCCTCTTTTCAGCCCCCAATAAGGAGGCTCTTCCTCCTTTCAACCCCCAATAAGGAGGCTCTTCCTCCTTTCAACTCCCTGCATGGACCTCTGCCATTTTGAATATCAAACTCATTTTGAATAATTGCTCATCGCCTAGCTTTGAAGAGATGCATTCTAATGAAGTTTCTCAAGGCTAATGCAAACATATCAGCCCATGCGCAGAACAAGTTTCGTGAATACAGTAGAGGCAAGAACAGAGATTTTTGGGTTAAAATTCATGAGTTTTTTTTTTTCCATACTCTATATGCACTCGTCGAGAGATAGGGCAGTGGCTAGATTCCCGTTCGAGACCTTCGCTTCTTGCGACGGACATCTCCCGAGGGGGAATGGAGAGTTCGTCCGCGTTTCCACACTTATCGGAGAGAGAATCGACGCCAGACTCCGTGTCCTTTTCGGGTCTCTCTGAATCGAGTGCAAATTCTCGAGATGTCAACGCAGAAATGGGAGTTGACATTCGTCTCAAAAGTTATCGCATTGAACCTCTATCGATTGTGTCGATAACGCCTGATCGGGGGAGATCCACATTGTCCGACTCTGTGAAAAAGGAATTATTGGAGATGCAAAGGTCCTCTGTCTCTCCCCAACTGGTAGAGCATTTGCACAGGGGCAGTGCCATAGCCAGAAAAAAATTTTCGGAGAGGATTGGAGGCAAACTCTCCCGCGGGGCCCTTGGCATTGCCCCCCGAGAAACCCCAGAAAATGCGACCTATTAGTACGCGTTCTTATGAGGCGAAAAGGAAACATATTGAACATACGGGGCTTGCATTTCTGAGGTGGGCTCGGGCGCGTAGAAGCCCGTCCCTGGCTACGCTATTACAAAGGCGGCACAGATATGATCAGCGAAACGCAGGTGAATTGATAAGTTAGCCGATAAGTATATTCTCACTTTCTATAGGTCGCTTGCGCCATGAATGCAAGTTTGGAGTCACACGGATCGCGGTGCATGATGAGTATACAAATTCTCGCACTTTACTGCCCCAAGAAAGAAATCTGATCGTCCTAGAGAACAGCCATTCCAAGAAAAGAACACGATCGGAATCATATTTCATATTGACGGCACAACTGTGCCTCGACCAATGATCACTATTAATAGTATATACATATTAAATCTGAGCATAGTGCTGGACATTCCGGTGTATTACCTTCCTTCCCCCTTTCGAAGTCTGTGAGTATCCTGAATTCCTGTTCAAGTCCATCACCTCCCACCCGTGGTATTAAATATTAAATAAGCGCGCGCAGCAATGACTCATGGATGTATCTTCACACCCCATCTAGAAAAGGCAGACGCATTACGAATACTCATGCATTTTCTCCCTTTTCATCCATCGCAATTTGTCATGTATTGATAATGACATGCTCCCCTTCAGATCCCGCTGGTCACGTACATCACGTCTACCGTGCAAAAGTTCTCCCCCCCTCACCCCCCCCTTTCCCGAAGTTGAGAATTTTCAAAAGTTCCCCCCCCCCCCCCCCCCCCCCCCCCCCCCCATCCATGGCTGGCCTCGATCCACTTCGAAGCACTCCAACGCTGTCTTCCCAGCAGAAGGTTCCAGATGAACACACGTGCATCTCGATTACGGAAGAAGCAATCAAGACACCCATTTGTGTTCGTAAAAAAGTCTAAAACCTCGTAGAGTATTGGTAGTCATTCCAAAACTCAAGGTCACATCCATCATTCAGATGTTCTGGCTGCATTAATCTAAAAAAAAGTTCGATTGCATTCCGTTTCCATTAGTCTCATAATCTTTCTGCAAGCAGAAAGATTACGAGATGAGGGACCTGAATGACGGGGTCTCAAAATTCTCAACTTCGGGAAAGGGGAAAAAATGTAAGCGTTTCGCATCGTCACCGCTAGTCCGCTTTTTTTTGTTCTCACAGGTCCTCTACAGAACTGAAGAGTTTTTGCGATTATCATCCATGCATTACTTCCTCTACATGCGGGATCACTTGAACTGCGACGAAAGGGGAATGTACTAACGTTCCGAACAAAATGAGTTTCGAATCCCAGGTTATCCTTCATCCTAGGGACAGGGACGGTTGTCATCTAATGAAGTCTCTTAATAAGATAAAAAAAAGAATGATAGTGATGGCAACTGAGTAAATCTGCAAGTAGGCTTGAGGCATATATATATTATACCAGTACATACTGCATCCACATGCAATATACGCGAGTGACGTAGGCAAATATTTTATAACAAGCAACTTTGTCCCTCTGGGTTAGGAGAACGAGAACGGTCCCCCCCCCCCCCCCCCNCCCCCCCCCCCCCCCCCCCCCCCCGCCCATGTGGGAACGGTCCTCAGAAACGAGAAACGGACCCGAAACGGGCCTCGGGGCCTCAAAGCGGGATGTGACACATGCGAGGCTGCCCCTTTTTTTTTTCGTCTCTGGATCCTTCCCGAATCGAACCTAATTTCCTTGTCGTTCCGACTCGTTTCTTCACCTTTGGGTTCGTCTATGCATCAGCCGCGTGTGCAAAAATCTTCCTATGAAACAGCGCGGAAAACATGGTAACTCGGCATCCGCTGCTCTTGGCACGATTTCGTCGCCAAGTTCAAAAAGGCAAAAAAAAAAGTCAGCTGACGCGAAAAATTGCTCATCGCAAGAGCGCACCCCAATACGGATCCATCAGACTTCATCCATCAACCGCACCGAACGAAATAAATGCCCCGGAATCACGGAAGCCCCTCGTCGAAAGTGTCCTCGATTTAACGAATAAGTCTGCCGGGGGGGCAACACTTGGCAGAGATTTTTTTAGTGATAAAAGTGCCGTTATCATCCAGACCCCCTGTTGCTGAGTTCATTCAGCATCTGAACCCAAGCGAAGCTGTGACGGGGGAGGAGACATTTTATCACTTCCTTCTTGTATTCTTCGTTTTGAGATGGTGAGGACACGAAAATACGCCCACTTGTAAAATGGCACGAGACGCCCAAAGGGAGTTCAGATGTTCGCTTTTCTTCGCAGTTTGGAGCCAGATTGAACAGCTGATTTATTGGCGTTCTGGATGGCTTCGTGGCTTGCACGAAAAACGTTTAAACGCAAAACAAAGTGAGACAAAAACTAAATAATAAACAATTCGAGTATCATAAAATGTCTGCTGCCCTGAGAAAATCGACAATAATAAAAATCCAGAAGCTTCTATTTCCGGAAACCGTAGTTGATGTTCAAGCTCTGTAACCCGAATAATTATTTCCAGGGACTCCGCAATTAACGATTTTAGCCCCGCAAAGCCCAACTGCCCTTGACTCCACATGACCACGTCGGAGAAAATCCAAGAAATGCATGACCGATGGCGAAGTCACCTTGCGGTTCCTGTTTCCTGTGCAGAGGCCGGATCGAGAAAGTCCGATGAAGATCGCGACCGGCGTGCGGAAGTGAATTCACTCGAGCATGGAGGGAGAAAAGAGGCGGGTCCTTTTCATTCTCTCCCGCGCTCCGAGCTCGAACGGTGATGTCGGCGCTTCGCAGTGTATTTCCATGAGGGAACGCGAGGGAACGCGGTCTCGGTGCCGGGAACGATGACACCGCCAACGCCAGACGATGAAGAGCCTCGTCGCCCGAATATGCACGCTTTTCTTCGTTTCGGCCGCCCCCGTGCCCGAGCAGCGGTTCGTTGCCGACGCACCGTGCAGACTCCTCGGGGTGCTCGGACTCCTTTCGGGTGAAATGTGTGCGGAGAGTTTCGACGAGAGGTCGGGGAAGGAAGTGACCGTGATTCGAGGGCGTCCGAGTGGCGAACAGCCGCAGGATGACCACGCCGCTTCCCTCAATTCGTCGCTGACGGTCATCCTGCCCGATTCCGCTCTGGTAAGCGTGTCCGACGCGGGTGTCATCACCTTGAAGGACTCAAAACACCCTTTCCCTACGCGCAAACCGCCGATGAGGACGACTTCGCCCTTCAGTCCCTTTTGGTCAGTGTCCACCCCTCCAGGATTCCACTCCTTCACGAGAACAACGACTACCATCACGACAGTGACGACAAATGCGACGGCAGCACCACCACCGGCAGCAGCATCAACGACGACCACCACAGTGAATCCTCCCCCATCTCGGTCGCCGGGATCGGGCGACCTCGTGTCGATCGTTCCAGTCGGAGCGACCGGAGATCATTACTTATTGAAAATTTATCAGCCGGACGTGAAAATCACGAGCTCCCATCATCCGCAACAAAATGTGCAGATCACAATCCCTCCCCCCTCGGAACAAAACGCCCAAATTACGACATCTTCTCCCCTGAAACCAAGCGTCGTCCTAATAACGACCTCTCCTTCCCTGGAATCAAATGCTCGAATCACGAATTCTCCTTTTAAACCAAATTTCGTCCAAACGACGACCTCTTCTCCCCTGAAACCAAATTTCGCCCAACCGACGACCTTTCCTCCATTTAAACCAAATATCGTCCAAATGACGACCTCTCCTCCCCTGAAACCAAATTTCGTCCAAATGACGACCTCTCCTCCCCTGAAACCAAATATCGTCCAAATGACGACCTCTCCTCCCCTGAAACCAAATTTCGTCCAAATGACGACCTTTCCTCCATTTAAACCAAATATCGTCCAAATGACGACCTCTACTACCCTGAAACCAAATATTGTCCAAATCACGACCCCTCCTCCCCTGAAACTAAACGTTCCAATCACGACCCATCATCACCAGGAATCAAATCTTCCAATCACAACCCATCATTACCAGAAACCAAACATCGTCCAAATCACCACTCCTCCTCCCCTGAAACTAAGCGTTCCAATCACGACCCATCATTACCAAAAACCAATCGTCCCAATTGCGACCCACCATTACCACGAACCAAACATTCCAATCGCGACCCATCATTACCAAAAACCAATTGTCCCAATTGCTACCCATCATTACCACGAACCAAACATTCCAATTGCGTCCCACCATTACCAAGATCCAAGCATTCCAATCACTACCCATCATTACCACGAACCAAACATTCCAATCGCGACCCATCATTACCCGAAACCAAGCGTCCCGACCACGACCCATCATCACCTGAAACCGAGCATCCACATCACACGCCCTCATCGCCCCGAGGTCCAGACGCCATCGAGCTCGAAACCGGGAGCGATGAAGACCTTGCACGTCTCATTCCCCTTTATACCTTACGTGCCACAGCTCGCATCGTCAAACTATCGTCCGGGACCGTCTTCGCCCGTCCACTTCCCTCACTCGCCAGGCCCCGGACATTCCTTCACCTCAGAATTCAGCACAGCAAGCGGACCAAAGCCTCAATTAGCCTCCCACTTCGTGAACAGACCTCATCCAACTTACAAGCCATCCCTCGCCTCGGCTCCTCGACCGAAGCCGACTTCTCACCTCTCTCCTCAAATCCCGGTCGGACCACATAAAAACAGCACCCAAGGACCATCGACCCCGCAGACAACTCCGACGACGACGACTCTGACGGCGACAATCCCTCAGAACACGACCACCCTGAGCCCGGCCGACCTAGCCGCCTCCCTAGGCAACATGACCCTCCTCGACTACATAGTCCTCAACTCCTATTACGCCAGCCTCCTAAACAACGCCAGTGTCGTGTCACCCTCTCCCTCCACCTTCGCATCCTCTGGAGCGACCCCATCGACCTCCAGACCCACCAGACCCACCAGACCCACCAGACCCACCAGACCCACCAGACCCACAACCACGAGGCCCACGACCACGAGACCCACGACGACCAGCAGGTCCACCACGACCTCTTACGAATATCTTCTGGACCTGATCGAGAGCCTGGACGACTCCACCACCACGACCACCACCACCCCCGCTCCTCCGATCCGACCGAACATGCTCCAAACGCTGAGGCAGAAGCTGGCCAACCTCTTCAACAGGATGCCCCGAGAACGCCGTATGGAAATCTCCATGATGCTCGGCCTGATCCCCGTGGGCCTCGCTGCCTCCACCATCGGCGGCGGCGGCCTGGGCGTCCTCTCCCTCTTGCTCGTCCTCCCGATGATGCACGTCATGATGCAACCGCGCAGACGCAACCGCCGGTCCTCCCGATCCTCACCGGACCGATCCTCACCGGACCGAGAGGAATGCCCCGAGTGTCGCCTCATGGCCGCGCTCCTCGCGTCATGGGAGAAATACTCCGACCCGTGACAAAAAAAAAAAAACGAGGACCAACGGCTTCCCCGTCCGAACAGAAAAATGAGATTTCCACCTCAATTTTCCTCCTTGGTGCTTGCCATAATCAACGCTCCTCCCGCCGGATCGCCCGCTAATGTGTCTCCGAGGTGAATCTTCCCTCTGACGTCACCGAACGATGTCAGCATTGCTGATGATGCAATTAAAATGATATACGAGCCTGCAGCAATGTATTGTTTCCCGTAAGCGGATCCTAATGGCTTCACAGTTCGATCGATTCATGCAATCGGCAAAGACAGATTAGCCCAACACAACGGCCCAAAACTAATCCAAGCTAATCCAAATCCATCGTGTTACGACCCAAATCCCGGAACGAGAGCAGAATTTTTTTTATGCTGGAAAAAATTAACGCTGGAAGAAGCATGATTCTCTGTCCAGTCCGTGACGTTGCGAACGAAGACGATCTCGTTAGTCACGAGTCACACCGTAACGATCTCGTTAGTCACGAGTCACACCGTAACGATCACGGATTAGAGCGTGAAATGCTGCATGCAGGGTTTTTGAAGGGGTGAGGCCATCGAAGCAGAATTCGGCACGGCATGAGCACGAGAAGATATAATTGCTTTCGGGACGCATGCAAGCCCCTTGCGAAAGCCCCTCACGTATGCGCGGATTAGCATTAATTAGCATTAATTACGCATCGACGGTCGCCTAAACCTTTTTGCCCGCCGAAGTCGGAGAACGGCCGGAGACTATCAAGGTTAAGAGCGATTTCGAA
>CAJPEV010001286.1:0-70829 GCA_905338385.1 Darwinula stevensoni | reverse complement strand
AACATTTGCTCGCAGCATCTGTCATGGCTGCTCCAGGTGCAATTGTTATTTCAAAAATATTATACCCACAGACGGAACCCATCAATACAAATGTGGATGTATCATACGAAAATATAGGTTCCAACATGCTCGACGCCATAGCCAATGGTACTACAGAAGGACTAAAACTGGCAGCAAATGTAGCAGCCATGTTGCTTGTTTTTATCGCTTTTATTGCCATGATCAATTATGGTTTGGGCACAATAGGAGATTTAAGTTTAAATAAATTGACATTGGGTGGCAGTAAAGATACAAGTTCCATAAATGGTACCATTGCTTATTATTCTCAATATTCTAAATTGTCTATTGAAACCATCCTTGGAATCATCTTTGCACCATTGATGTGGCTTATAGGGATTGCAAAGGAAGACACTATGGCCATGGGCCAATTACTTGGTATTAAACTAGCAGCTAGTGAGTTTATAGCATATACGCAACTAGCAGAACTAAAAAACCCTGCCAACCCTGTGCACCTTATTCACCACAAATCTGTCATCATGGCAACCTATATGTTATGTGGATTTGCAAATTTCGCTTCTATAGGTATTCAGATAGGTGGAATTGGATCTCTCGCACCAGGTCAAAGAAAAACCTTGTCAGAATTTGGACTTAAAGCTGTTATCGGTGGGTCAATTGCATCATTATTATCAGCCACTATAGTTGGTGCGCTCATGTAACTAATGTTAACATATGTTTCATTTTATAGACATCATCGGCACCATGGCTTTTGCTATTTCGGGTGTACTGACAGCCTTTAGCAAAAAGTTAGATCCTTTTGGTGTTTTTATTATTGCTTTTGTGACGTCTGTAGGTGGTGGAACATTGAGAGATATACTGATCGGTCGAACGCCTGTAGGTTGGATGATGGATTTGACATATGTTTACGTTATAATTGCTGGCTACTTCCTAGCGCTTTTATTTAGAAAAAGGCTAGACCATTTTAGAACATCTCTTTTTTTGTTTGACACCATAGGGCTTGGTGTGTTTACACTTATAGGTTTAGAAAAAGGCATCCTTGCTGGACTACACCCTATTATTTGTATTGCATTGGGAACAATGACTGCATGTTTTGGCGGTGTCATTAGAGATATTCTTTGTAATGAAATACCAGTTATTTTTCGAAAAGAAATCTACGCTACTATTTGTATCTTAGGTGGGATATTATTTTTTGCTTTAAAATATTTACAACTCCAGGATGACCTACTTTACATAGTTACTTCATCCTTTATGATTGCGTTTAGATTATTTGCTGTCAAGTATAAATGGTATTTGCCTGCATTGGGGAAAGGATAAAATTTATGTTAAGCCATAGACTCTTTCCTACATTATTTAAACCCTAAATGTTCTTTAACCAGACGACCTACATCTTCATTTGTCATCGCATGTAGTTTTGATCGCTTTAGATTAGGACTTTTAATTATGTAAGGCACCGTGATAATTTCTTTCCTTAGACCACCATGACCACCTTTATAATTACCCACAAAAATTTCGTAATCATTTGCAAGGTCTACCCCTTTTCTACTAGTCATCACGATGTCGCCTATGCCAGGAGCATTCATTAGATTCCAAATACGAGGAATGGCATATGGATAAGGTGTCTCTGTGGTAAAATCTAACCAAGATAACTCTAAGTAAAATTTGTCAAATAATGAATCTGGGTAAAACAATGGATTGCCTACTATAGGGTGATATGACAGTCCAGAATCAGATTTAGAGATCGAAGCGATTTCCTCTCCATTTCGTACCATAACGTTGTTTTTGTCATCTTTATAAATGATTAATTCCAATTTGTCATTTGAAGCTAGTTTTTCGGGAATATTTATTTTCCCTTTCGGTCCTGGGTAATTTGTCAACAAATCAAATGGCAATGGCTTATGCCAACTTACGGGAAAAGGCAATTCAGGATTTTTCATATATAAATAAGCAGTAAGATTACCATTTATCACGAAAAAACCATCTTTTGACTCTAGGTCTTTAAGCGGCTGATCAAGTGCCGAAGAATATATATGAACAGACTGCCCTCTTTCTATATTTAAGTCGAATTCCTCCTTCATCCAACCACAAAAATCAATATTTACTGAGACATCAGAAATGCCATGATCAGAAACTATAGCAATCATCCTTTCTTTATCTTGACCTAATGATATTGTTTTGCTTATGTAAACACCTATCAATGAATCTATATGTCTTACAAGTTTTCTGTATGTTTCATTTGTGCCACTTACATGATTATATGCATCAGGGGATGGAAAAGTCACCCACTGTACTTTTGGATTTTTTTCAAGACCGCGTATTGCCAAATTCATTGCATCAGTTTCATGCTGAAAATGATCTTTTGCTATGGACTTACCTATAAATGGGATCATTCTCAACCACTTAAAAAAGCTTTTGCCTTCATATTTGGCAGTTGTATGCGCCCAACCTGTTTTTATATTATGTTGAACACCTTCATTCATGTAGGTATTGATAGAAACGGTATAATATGGCTGAGATAATTGAAAAATATTCTTCACGCTATCAACTAAATCATCATTCATGTGGATGTTGGTTTTGCCTACATAATTTCGAAGATTACCTTTTTCTCTAGCTCTGTCAAACCAACGTAAACCTAAAATACCACTTTTAGTAGCATCAACGCCTGTTACAAATGGATAAAAACCATAGCCCGTCATAGTGGGAAAGCTACTGATTCCATTCTCAGTAAACAAACCTTCTTCTATCATTTTTTGCATTACAGGAAGACGGCCTGCAGCAAGTTCCTCTTTAAATACTTCAGAAGATAAACCATCTATAAGAAATATGGTACAAGTGTTACCTTCAGTCGCTGGATAAATTGTTGACCACTCACGATCAGGCAAATTGAAATAAGTGACTACAGCAACTATCATTAAAGATAAAAATAATAAAACCAGTCTCTTCCTGTTCATTTCTTTTTAAGATTTATGTAAATATAGTAGAGTAATAACATATTTTTCTTTACAGCCTGATTTATTTTTTGTTATTATTAAATTAAGAAAACTACCTAATATAGGGACACACTGAAAAACTATCAAGATACAAATAAATCAATCCACATAATTAGATGATAAACCTAAATGGCAATAAAATCACTTTGTAAAAGTAATCATTGTTTTTAAATCAGGAAATAATTTATAAAAATATACATGTTTACCAACGCCAATGAAGTACATCGATGGTTGAATATGAAAGATTATGATCTAAAATTGTTTTAAAGTGTATCTTTGCGGCCTTGTAGTCAAAAAAAGATACGATGATGGATGATGTCAGTTTCTGTAAGGCTCAGCTACTAGCAATGAAAAATTGTTTGATGCCTATTGCTTTTGTTTTGGCTTTTATAGTTGTTTTTCCTAGTCTTGTACATGCTCAAGAAGGTACTACTTTAATAAAAGCTACAAAGGCCAAAACAAGTAAAAAAGGTAGTTTATACATTTATTGGGGATGGAATCGTGAATGGTATGCCAATTCAAAGCTTCACTTTGTAGGTAATGGATATGATTTCAATTTAAAAAATGTGGCAGCCACGGATCGCCAAAGTCCATTTAGGGCAAAAACATATTTAAATCCTTCCAATGCTACCATACCACAATATAACTTTCGACTTGGATATTTTATTACTGAAAAGTACAACATTTCTTTAGGTATAGATCATATGAAATATGTGGTTAAACAGAATCAAATGGTAAATATTGATGGTAACATCAGCGATACCAACTCCGGTTATGATGGACAATACAATGGTGAAAGCATTTCACTTGGAGAAGATTTTTTAAAATTTGAGCATACGGATGGGTTAAATTTTATCAATATTGATCTCCGAAGATTTCATGAATTGTGGACATCAGAAAAAGTTACTTTTAATGTTTTGGGAGGTTTAGGTGCTGGTATTTTATTGCCTCGTACGGATGCAACACTTTTGGGAAAACCTAGGCATGACGAATTCCATTTATCAGGATATGGTTTTAGTGGTGTAGCAGGAGTCAATATCTCATTCTGGAAGTACTTTTTTATCCAATCAGAATACAAAATTGGTTATATTTCTTTGCCAGATATTCTAACTACTTACGAAACTGCGGACAGGGCAGATCAAAAAATATTATTTTCACAATTTAATGTCGTATTCGGCGGGAATATCTACCTTTGATGTTTTCAATATCATGTAAAATCACGATAGATAAACCAAACAACCCATGAAGATTCTTTTTTGGTTTACTGTAATCTTATTAGTAGTATTGACGATTATCTCTAGGATAAGAAGTAAAATAAACCATCAATATAAGCCTGACAATACCTTTCCAATCATAGGTTTGGTAGTCAGTATCTGTTCATTGGCCTTGATACTACTTTCTACCTATTTTTCTGATGAAAAACTAGATTTCACAAAATTGATTTTTCCTATTCTTTTTTCATTTTTATTTATAGACCATATCAGACGTAATAACTTAATTAGGTAGTCTCTCCATATACTGTTTTGTGATTTAAACTAAACGAATCACTTTATTTTAATCGATGTTAAGGCTTCACAAAAGTAATTTACAATCTGACTTTCAAAAGATTATAAAAAATCAACCTGATGTGTTTTTATTAGATTAGTTCTCGTTAGATTTTGACAGGGTTTATTTCCAAACGTCAAAAAATTAAATATCTTACATAACAGCCTATCAATTATGGCTATATTTATTACTTTTACACCAAACAAAAGTAATAATTCATGATACTGACATCTCTACTTCATAAGTTACGTTCTACATTATTTACATTTATCGTTTTGATAATTTTTAGCAGTTCGATAATGTCACAGGATACAACTTGGGTACAAACTTTTGATTACCAATCAAAAACCAGAGACACCATGATTTCATTTCCACAAGGTGACCATAACCAATACGAAAAGATTATCATGTATTACAGCATGAGATGTAAAAATGGTTTGATTTCTACAGGTGCAGATAGAAATCGTGGCTGTGGCGAATGGGATTACAGTTGCAACACCAATGTGGTGGATTCTTCAGGTATTGACTCCCTAAAAGCATTGCATCCAAATTATGTCATCAATGGTATTGCTGAAGATTACTTCTTTTACACCACAAAACCGACATTCACTTATTATGAATACGAGCAGACTAAAATAAATATCACTTCGTCTACAAACAAAACATACTTTCCTGCTGCTCCAGGTATACAGTCGACAAATATTCTTTACAAGGAAAATAAAGCACAAAAAGCCTATTATTTCATCAAAGCATCTGATGTTTCAGGACTAACTCAAGGGGCTATAGCTGGCTTAAGATTTGACGTCGTGAACCCAGGCAGTTTAGGGTTTATGAAAATAAAAATAGCTAGAACTACAGCAAGCGCTATAAATACAGAAGCATTACAAAATACCACCTTCGAACAAGTACTAAACAGAGAAGTTTCATTCCCCACTGTAGGTACCAATGATGTTGTTTTTCATAAGTCATTTGCATGGAATGGGTCGGATAACTTCATTATTGAAATATCACACACTTCGGGCGATGAACAGTTATTAAATTTCACTTTAAAAGGAAGTTCAAATCCTGGTTTTAATGGGTATGCAAATAGTAAAAAAGATAGTTATATTGAATTTAACACACAGGCATCTCTTGAAATCCCTACTACATCGATGTCCAATATAAAAAGTCAAATAACCGTCGCTTTTTGGTCAAAAGGGAATGCAAATGTTTTGCCAGCAAACAACTCGATTTTACATGCCGTAGATAATAACAATAATCGACAACTAAATGTACATTTACCTTGGTCAGATGGTCGGGTTTATTGGGACTGTGGCAATGATGGTTCGGGTTACGATAGAATAGACAAAGCAGCCTTAGTGTCTAATTTTGAAGGATCATGGCAACACTGGACTTTTACAAAAAATACGGGTACAGGTAGCATGAAAATATATCTGAATGGTGTTCTTTGGCATTCAGCAAATGGAAAAAACAAACCAATAGATATCAAAAAATTCAACATTGGTTCTGACAATAATTTAAATGTACCTTACTATGGTGGCGTAGATGATTTTACAGTTTGGGATAAAGAGTTGACTGCAACTGAAATCAAGGCTATCATGTATCAATCTGCACAAACACTAGACAATCTTTCTCCAAATCTAGTGGCATATTACAACTTAAATGATGGTGAAAACCAAACTCTAACAGATAAATCACCTTACGGAGCTTCTGCCACTATCAATGGAAATCCTCAATGGCAATCATTCAGAGGCGCAGATGTTTTTAAAGGATTGGAGCCAATAACATCTAGACCTGATATGGCCTTCATAAAAGGTAATTTTTCAATACAGTCTAGTGATGCAGCAGTGAGAGATTCCATTATGAACGCACCAAACAAAGTGACTGCTTACAGTGTGGTCGATAATAGTTTGGTAGAAGGCAATACTGTTTATTATTGGGCAGCAGGTATTTTTCCAGTTTATAATGAAGACGGAGAAATCATAGATGAGGTCGAAGTCATGGAAGAAGACATCATCTTTATTGAAGATTTAATCTATTACAATAAGTTTCCTTCCGTATTTGAATTAATGTCATTTGTGACTCCGTATGGTATAGGTCTTGATTTCGGTTTATCGGGCAAAACATGGTTATTTGACATGACAGATTTCGGACCCATTCTGAAAAACAGAAAAAGGTTCTTTATGGATAAAGGTGGAGAATGGCAGGAAGAAATAGATATAAGATTTGCCTTTATCAAAGGAACGCCTGTCAGAAATGTACAATCTATCCAACCGATCTGGCCTGTTACTTCTTATGGATATACTTCCATACTAAATAATGCACATCTAGAAACTAGAACATTGCCAATAGACGCTAATGTAAAAAGCATGAAAGTACGTGTCACTACCACAGGCCACGGTCAAGAAGGTGAGTTTATACCACGCAATCACTCTATAAATGTAAATGGTGGCTCATCGGAATTTTCATGGCAAGTTTGGAAAGAATGTTCCGAAAATCCTGTTTACCCGCAAGGAGGTACTTGGGTTTACGATCGAGCAGGATGGTGTCCTGGAGAACCTAGTGTGCTGAATGAATATGAAATCATGCCTTTTGTCACGACAGGTAGTCCATTTACAATTGATTATGGTTTAAATACAGCATCTGGTGACAGTAGATACATCATTGCCACTCAATTAGTAAAATATGGTGATATAAATTTCCAAAATGATGCATCCATCTTGACCATAGTCTCTCCATCTTCCAATGTTCAATACGAACGTGTCAATCCTATTTGTGCTTCATCAGAGGTGATCATCAGAAATAATGGTAGCAATGTTTTGACGTCTGTAGACATTTGGTACGGCATCGATGGACAAACACTTAAAAAATATACTTGGACAGGAAATTTAAAATTTCTTCAAACAGCTAATGTTGTTTTACCTAATTTACCTGCATCCGAATGGCAATCTGGAAATCGTTTCATAGCCTACACTTCCAATCCAAATAATACACAAGACCAATATCAAACCAATGATAAACTTGTGTCAAACTTCATACCTTCTGATCACTTAGATGGAGACATCATCATATCTATGAGGACCAATAGTCAACCACAAGAAACAAGCTGGACTTTAAAAAATGATGCAGGCAATACCGTGCTAAGTAGTAAACCAAATTTGCTACCGAATACAACTTATCAAGATACCGTGCGCGGATTGAGCGGATGCTTCAAGTTACAATTTTTAGATTCAGATGATGATGGTATCAGTTGGTGGGCAAATGGCGATGGAAATGGCTTTATCCGAATTAAAAGTGGAGATAGCGGATTTTTGACTTTTAATCCTGATTTTGGAGGTGAGTTTACTTATAATTTTACTACGGGAATTATCAATAGTGTAGAAGATTTAGGGTCAGAAGTTTCCGTCAATGTACATCCCAATCCGACATCAGACCAAGTTTCTATTGACATCAAAGGTGTGAGTGGACAAACTAGTATTACTGTCTTCAATCATTTGGGTTATAAAATCTATAGAGAAGTTTTGAATAATATCGATATCATAGGACATACAGCAAAGATAGATTTGACTTCATACCCGTCTGGCATCTATCATGTCCAAATTGAAAATGATGGTAAGGTAAAAACGAACAAAATTGTCAAAATTTAATTAAAACAACTTGAGCTTTAAATTGTATTTCTACCTTATTTTATTACTCCTACTCAGTGCTATTAACATCAATGCTCAGTCCATCATCGTAAAACCTTATTTGCAAGATGGTGCCCCAGATAAAATGACCGTAATGTGGGAAGCGGACGGAGTAGAAAATGGTTTTGTAGATTATGGGACGACCCCTTTTACCCTTAATCTCACTTCCAATAGTATTAGCATAGTTGGTAATGTTAATACGAGAATACATGCTGCGGCTATCAATGGCCTGTCACCATCTAGCAAATATTATTACCGCGTCAGAATGGCATCGGGAACTGTTTCTAGGGTGTATAACTTTACAACTCAACCATCAAAAAACTCGAATGAAAGAACTAATTTCATAGCGATGTCAGACATTCAGCGTGATGGGGGCAATCCAAATGTTTATAAAAATCTAGTAGAAAATGGTATTATTCCAGTCGTAGATACAGCGCTAACAAATGGTGTTTCAGACCTAGAAGGGATATTGATACCTGGCGACCTTGTGCAAACAGGTGGAAACTATGGTACATGGAAAAGTGATTTTTTTGACCTTGCGGACTCCCTGACGACTTATGTACCATTGTATCCTGTACCTGGCAATCATGAATATTACGGCGACGGTTTACCTAATTTTCTGAAGTATTTTACCTTGCCACTCAACGGGTCTCCATCCAATCCTGAAGAATGGTGGTACAAAGACTTTTCAAATGTTAGGGTCATAGGACTCAACTCAAATAGTCCTGCTGCCCAACTATCTACTCAACTTACTTGGCTTCAAACAGTGCTTGACGAAGCTGGCGCCGATCCTGACATAGACTTTGTATTTGCACAGCTACATCACCCATACAAATCTGAATTATGGGTACCTGGCGAGTTGGATTTTACAGGTGATATCATTACAAAAATGGAATTATTTTCCACCACTTACCACAAACCTTCCCTGCATTTTTTTGGTCATACACACGCTTACTCACGGGGACAATCTAGAGACCACAACCATCTATGGGTGAATGTTGCCACTGCGGGTGGAGCCATAGATAATTGGGGCGAATTTCCTAATGCCGACTATGACGAATTTGTCATTAGTGAAGATGAATACGGCTTTGTCTTTATGCAAGTAGAAGCAGGTCCTGATCCATCATTTAGATTGAGAAGATTTTCGCGTGGTGATCAGAATACAACAGAAAACAACACCCTTTCAGATGAAATAAATATCAAAAGATATGATTTTCCTCCACAAAAACCTGTTGGAATTTACCCGAAAGTAGATTCCATTATTGTGTCTTGTGTAACACTTAATGCTTCCACATTTTTTGATCCTGAAAATACACATCAAGCTTCACATTGGCAACTAGTGGAAGATGGAAATTTCCAAAGTAATCAAGTCATTGAATATTGGACGCAATCCCAAAATTGGTATAATGAAGTCGATACGCAAGCGGGTGATGATCTCACTGATTTAGATGTGACTTCATTGACAGCAAATAAAACCTATCATTGGCGAGTACGATATAGAGACCAATTTTTAAATTGGAGTGAATGGACAGAACCATTGATCTTTCACACCAAACAAAATAACAGCAGTCCTAACAATAATTTATTACTCAATTCAGGTGCAGAAGCAGGTTTAAATAATTGGACAGGACAAATAGAGTCATTGCTTGATAATGAATGTAATTCTGTGCCTGTTTATAATGGTAGTAGATTTTTTGCGATAGGTGGTGTTTGTGCCAATGAACAAAACGTCGGTTTCGGCACACAAACGATAGATATCACAACCTATGCAAATGATATCGACCAAGGTTTGTATGAAGTCTTGTATAGTGCATTTATGAGAGCTTATGCGACCAATAATGACAAACCAGAAATGTACATAGAGTTTCTGAATGCTGGACAAAATCTCATCTCAACGTCTCCGATCATCTCTAATCTCAACGGAACTTGGACACAAAAATCAAATACCGCTTTGATTCCTAGTGGAACTAGATATCTGAGAGTGGTATTAAAAGGAACAAGATTAGCAGGTACAGACAATGATAGCTATTTTGATGAATTAAGTGTTAAACTTGTGCAGATGACTTGCCCATCGTGCGTAGGAAGTAATGATGTAGCAGCCATAGATAACGATGGTGATGGTTACTGTAGCAATATTGACTGTAATGACAATGATGCAACCATATATCCTGGTGGTCTTGAAATATGTGATGGAAAAGACAACGATTGTGATGGCAGAATAGAGACAGGTGACACCGTTTATTGGACGGGAAATGGAGATGGTTCATCATGGGAAGATGTAGGAAATTGGGGACAAGGATTCCTACCCCTACCCTGCCAACATGTGATTATAAATACGCCACATAAAGTATTATTAACCAATAGAGCATACATCAAAAGCATTCAGGTAGGATCTTTATCCATTTTAGAAATAGCTCCAAATGCAGAACTTTATATCAATGGGTTTAACACCAATGCTCAATCTGCTGCTAAAATATCTGGACTTTGTAACAACCTTGGTAAATGTATCATCAAAAACTCATCAGAAGATGGTCTCAGCATAGAAGGAACATTAAATAATAATGGTGGTCAAATCTACATAAAACAAGTGGAACTTAATGGTATCAGAATCCTTCCTTCAGGTAAGCTTGTCAATTTGAGTGAGATAGAAATTAAAGAATAAGTTACTACACAGGTTCAAGCTGTTTTAAATTGATTTTGTCACAATTTTTGCAACTTTCAGGCAAAAATGCCGCCAAAATCAGACAGTTTTCCATTTATACCACGGATTTACATCCGTGGTTACTATTATTTCACCCCATTCGGGGTTATATCTGAGTAGTTACAAGAAAAAATTCCGATGGTTTTATATTGAACTAAGAGAAAAATTAATTTAAAAACATCCTTCTTGACCTTCACCTATACGTATAAATACTCATCTACTACCTCTGTATAAATACGCTTTCGCAGCAATATTCCACTGCTTACTTTTGTCCAATCAATTAACCAACAAAAAAGTAAGGCATTATGAGGTACGTATTAATCACTTCGTTTTTTATCATTACATTTGTTTCCATCCATTCCTGCAAACAATCGATGAAACTAGAAACCACAGCTAGCGAAACACCTATTTTATTTACACCTGATATCCCTGTGGATGTAGATCCTGTCGAACAAGAAAAACTCAAGGGTCTGAATGATAACTATTTTGCACTTAATCAAGCATTTAATATGTTTAGTTGGCAAGCTTTTGTGGCTATATTTTGGCCAAGAGATGAAAAAGGTCAACCCATGCCAAACTTTACGGACGATGGAAAACCCACTTGGCTAGGATGGAAAGAAGCATTCGAAGTGTACAAACCTGATGGTGGTACCCCTGCACCTTGGGGCAGTCCTAGAGTAGAAAGCAATCCTATACTCAAAGCCAACAATATCAGACCTGAAGCACATGTCAGAGTGTTTTTATCAACATCTACGCCTGCACATAAAGGACTTACAAAAAATATTGCAAATGAAGTGGATCAAGCTTTTGCTGGAAAATTATTTGACCAACAAGGAAATACGGTGTACTATGAAGTATTGATGAATAAAGAAGAATTTGACTATCTCGTGGCTAACCAATTGTATAACATAAATGGCCAAATAGACTTTAGCAAAAAAAATCAAATCGCCGACTTCCCTAAAGGTGATTATGCATCAAAACAAGTAGGTGCGGTAGAAATAAAGTTTGCATGGAAAATAATGACTGATGCAGACATCAAAGAAAGGTATTACATCAATGAAGGATTTGTGATAGATGAGTCTACGCAGAAACCCGTCAAAAAAGAATTAGGTATGATTGGTTTTCACATTAGCCAAAAAACGCCAACAGGTAAACAATGGGTTTGGTCTACATTCGAACATATAGACAATCTAGATCAAAACACTATGGATCAAGATGGCCGAAAAAAACCGATCCATCCAAGTCTTACGGATCCAAATTGCGAAATCTGTCCTGTCAATATTGATGTATCAAATGGAAGTGATACCTTTAATTATGTAGCCAAAAGCAATACCAATCCGCACAGTAGTTATTGGAAAGTGACGAATAACCCACATAAATATTATGCAAATAGTGATGTCATGAAGACCCAAGCAAAAAGGATGATAGACATTCCTATCAGGGTACAACAGCTCAATAAAGCGCTTCAAGCCTACTTTAAATCCCAAAACAGTGTTTGGCAATATTATCAGCTCATTGACACGCAATATCCTACAGATCAAAATGTTGCGCCAGGAGATAGCACAGTAGCAAACTATTCCTTACCGACTTCCATTACCAATAAACCTGGTGGAAATCCAAATCTAACTTACCTGACCAATATAAGTATGGAGACTTTCTTTCAAGGTGGCAATCAATCTGCTTCTGCCTTTATGGAAAATAATCCTGCGAGTGATATCACCGTATTTGGAACAGAAAGTTGTATGGGTTGTCACTCAAGCGCAGGCATCTACAATGGATACAATCCTAGTGGGTTTACCCAAGGATTGCAGCTTTCGGGAGATTTTAGTTGGTTGCTCTCTACCAAGGCACAGTGGAATAAGAACATAGCACCTTATCCTGCTTTTAAATCAAAATAGTTTTTAAATCAAAGTAGTTTTAACATGATGCATAGGAAAAGAAGCGACTCAGTTTCTTTTCCTATGCTTTGTATGTTATCCTTGACTCGACTCAAAATGCTTCCTAACATGCACAATCATCTGAGCTTCTGTCAATTGTTCTGAACTATGAATGGTAAAATCTGTGCTATTAAATTGTGCATCTTCACGAATGTGGTTTTGAAATTGCTCTTGTGCATTGCCTGGACCAAAGATATACAATTCATCATACACGTGAAGTAAAGCAGCTATAGATTTATAATACTTGAGCAACTCTGATTGCTCGGCGTGATTAGCCGAATCTTTGTCACCTCTTCTACTGTGGTATTCTGCCTCGATTTTATCTTGAATGATGTAGTCTCCTTCTTCGTAATCAGGTGCAGGTCTGATGACCACCGCTTTTGTACTATCTAGATATACACCTGCGACTCTTTTTGGATGGCCTTTTTGACTCATGTTTACTTAATTTTATTGGTTAGGGAATATTAATTTGCGATGTACTAATCGGTTTTTGACGAATATTGTCTCATCAAAACCGTGTACTTTCCAATCGCAAAGTTAAGTAAACTAACAACCTTACTTCTTACATGATTATGTTTCTGTTTTGTATAATTCCTATTTATCCAAAATAAATCTTTCAATAAAACTTCTCACAAAAAGTATAGACTAATATTAAAAAATGCTATTGGAATTTCTGTTGCCCCTGATGTTGAAAATCCAGAAAAGAAAATAAATTGAGGTTCAAATACTTCATCAGAATATATATTGGTGATATTTCCAAGTCCCATGCCGAACCCAACGTTAACTTTTTTAATAAAGCTATCTACATTGGTAAATCCAAAATCCATACCTAGTCCTCTACCTTCTAAGGTTGTTTTTCGGTCTCCCCTTATTTCTTCTGTATAAGCAAAGTTGGCTTTGTTTAATTCTACTACCCTAGTTGCTTTATAATATCTGTAATTGTAGAATGCAAATAAATCAATACTAAAATCATTGCTTCGCAATACTGTAAACTTCAATTCAGGGCGAATCCTGTAGCCACGTGTATTTTCATTATTGATATTTGCATGTGAAAAAATAAATCCAGTTTCCAGACCAAGCGATAATACTTTTGTGAAAGTCAATTCATGACTAAGTTGGATAGCAGGAACTAAATTAAGAACAGCCGATGGGGAGATACCTAATGAATACTTTATTTCTGTACTATCTCTTTCACTGAATGAAAACGCAACTTTAGAAGCAAATATTAACAAAAGGAAGGTAATTTTCCATTTCATATGTCGTATTCTATTTACTATATGGGATGAATTATAAATCAATTTTGCTTAAGTACTTGATATCAGATTCATCACTAATATCATATTGCAAAAGTTCATCTTTAGCCACTACAACTAAGATGTCGTCATTGACTATTAAGTCAAATCCTTCAAAACCACCAAATATTTTTACCTTGACTGGATCTATTGGATTATCTAGATTATAAACTAATAGTCCATCCGTTTGGTCACATATAAAAAGATGATTTTTGCCCAAGCCAAGACCTTTGGGAGTAGACATATTTACAATCTTTAATAATTTGGGCGCTTTAAAATCTTGAATATCATACACCCTTAATTCATTGATCAGTAGAAAGCCTCTACACACTTCTACGGTCGAAGACAAGGTGACGTATGCAATGTTACCCTTTACCACAATTGGATCACTTGTACACATATCTTCACCAAAAGCTTCGTTGTATTGTGTGGTACTTTCTCGCACTGGAATACCATCCGTTCCTATTCTATAAATATACATATTATTGGCCGAACCTATCAAAAGCAAACCTTGATGATGGTAAAGTGACTCAATGTCAAATCCCACTTCTTGTTTGTTCACCTCTACAGGTTTACCTGGATTGGATACATCTAACGTCGTAATTTGGGTTTTATTGACTACATACAAGAAATTGGAAATGGTTAGCATTGTAGCATAAGAACCAGAATTGGTCGAACTTTCGCCATTTGATGCCACATCATCCTTTGAACAAGCGCTCAATAAAAACAAAGTTATCAATAAAAAATAAAATGTGCTTTTCATGACTTGTTTAATTATTTGTTTTACAATATGGATTTATCAATTCACTTTTATCCCAACCTTTTAAAATTCCTTTCGAACTATCATAACATTCAAAATATCCACTATAACCTTCAGGATAAAGTTCTAATAGTTCTGGCTGATACTGATTCCTTATGACATCTTCCAAAGTTATATTGGCAAAATCAGAAATATCAATCACTAGTAGATGTTTTCCATTGTCTGCATATAAGTAGTTTTGTAAAATGGTAAATTCACTATTTCCTATGATATGCCAAAAATGAAGTTGGACGGGATTATTTGGGTTTGTATTATCTATGACGTGAATTCCTTTTCCTACTTCATTGATAAAAATATAGTTTCCAGATGTTACAATTTTACCTAATTCACCATAAGGTAGAGGGGCGCCACTTCTTAATTCCGAAAAGTCATCAAAAGAATAATAAATAGGTTTCATCCCATCTTTCACAATGTGGTCTTCTTCACAAGCTGAAAGTAGCAAAACCACTGCCAAGCCCAACCAAATATTTGTCCATCGAATTTTCATTGCATCGAAGTTATATTTATATAACGAACAAAGATGCAACAACGTTGCCTTTAGCGAGAAATATATTTTAAGGATGATGATTACTTTGCAAATCCAATTTATATGATAATCAAAACGTTACCTCACCACCGTCACATCTCCACCTTTTACCACCACTTTGCCAGCAGCATCTACATATTGGATTAGATAAACATATACACCTGGCAATACAAACTGTCCATCCTTCTTGCCATCCCATGAAATCAGGTTCTGATCTATGTTGGGTTTTATACCAAAAACTTGATTGCCCCATCGGTCATACACGGAGACCTGAACTACGATCTGATTGGTAACATTGATATCCCAACTATCATTTTGTCCGTCTCCATTCGGTGAAAAAATATTAGGGAAGACGATATCTTTTATGACTTCATTTACCCGCACTTCTACCCTACTCGTGTACAAACATCTTGATTGGTAACATTGATATCCCAACTATCATTTTGTCCGTCTCCATTCGGTGAAAAAATATTAGGGAAGACGATATCTTTTATGACTTCATTTACCCGCACTTCTACCTTACTCGTGTACAAACATCCTATATCATCCGTGAGTTGGATATCATATACAATCGACTGCGCGGTATCCGCCAATATGGGCGTAACACAGTCATCACAACTGAGATAGGTAGATGGTGTCCACAGGATATATGCTGGTTCTGGTGACAAACCTAGATTTAATGTTATTGTCTCTCCTTCTACTACATCAAACATAGTCTCATCAATGACAAAACCTTGTGAAAGCGAAGCATTAATGGTTATGTATTGGGTAAAGACACACGCTACATCGCCTTTTATATCTAAGGTATAGTTCCCCGGTGCCAAGCCTTCTATCACAAGGGGAAATACTGGACTATTGATGATGCTATCTTCTAAGGTGACTAAATAATTGCTACAGCCTTGGACGTCATTTATTAATATCTTACCATCATTTTCACCTGGACAACTTTCTGGAACGACCACATAAGTAGCGGTTATAATTGCTTGTTCAAATCTTAGTCTAACATAAGTATATCTGGCACAACCATTAGCACTTGATGATGGATTTGTAGTGATGCCTTGCATCTTATTTTCATCAAAGACGACACCATTGTAGGTAATACTTTCTCCCAATTTTAGAGACAACTCTATCGTGTCTACGTCGGCAGGGAAAAAGTAAAATTGTATGTTTACTATGCTGTCGCAGCCATTACTATTTTGTACAATATAGGAAGCAGATGGATTATTGACATCATAGACCACACCATCAAAAACAAAATTTTGTTCTGCACAGAGTGTATCTTCTAAGGTAAAAAATGATGTTGGTAAAAATGAAAGATTGATATTGATAATCGAGTCGCATCCATTACTTGCTTGATTACCTAGTGTAACTTGGTCTGTTGGATTGGTCGCATCATAATCGATTCCATTGATATTGATAGACTCACCTGCGCATAGTGTTTGGTTGATGTTATTGATTTTTGGACCTTCGAAGTTTAGTTGAATATTGATCACAGAGTCACATCTGATGCCGTCTGAAGATGGAATATTTTCTGTCCCTGTCGGATTATTGACATCATATCTCGTGCCATTGACAATTAAAAATTCGCCATCACAAAGCGTAGGATTTAGGTTTTCCAAGATTTCATCTGTGAAAGTTAGATTGACCACCACCGTGGAATCACAGCCTGCCTGACTGCCGCTGATAATGATTTCTGTTCCAATAGGATTATTGACATCATAAGTGGTTCCATTGACTATCAGGGATTGGGTATTGCATAAGGCTTGGGTCAGCGTACTTGTTACTTCTGGTAAAAAATTGAGATTAACATTGATGATAGAATCGCATTGACCTGACACCTGAGAAACTACGATTTCTGTACCTGTCGCATTGACTTCGTTGTAAGTAATCCCATTGATGACAATACTTTCTCCTTGACATAATTGACTATTTATCGTACTGATCCTTTCTGGAAAGACACTAAAACTGATGGTGCTGTCTATACCTTTTCCAATGCAATTTTGATCCGTAAATTGTTCTATTTTGATGGTCACAACTCCTGTCAGATTATTAAAATCGGCAGGACAGAAGGACATCATATAATTAGTATTGATGGTATTGATCGTGTCCATCTTTAAGAATGTATTATTGAACAAAATGGATGCAACCACTTGGTATGGTCCTTGCCCACTTAAGGTAAAACCTACATCCGCACAGGACGACACACATACATCATTGACGGAATTTATTTGGATTTGTGGTTCATAAAATACAACAGGAACACCTGCCGAAACAGAAAAACAAGCATCCGTAAAATCAATAGTACCCTGCAAAGTAGTATCAGCTGAAACTGCTGATATATAATACGTGGTACCTAATACCCCATTACTCGGAAAACCAAAAACTGGCTGCGATGATGTCGCCAATATATTACCCAAAACAGTACCTGCATTATCATGTAACACAAAGACCAATCGATCATTATCTTCGAAGATGCCGTCACTGTTGTAGGATGCTGTCACATTTTCTGATGCACATACTGTCAACGGAGCATCTGTAAAATCCATCGTCCCTGAACTATTTGCACATGCACAATTTTTACTGCCTTGTAATGTGATTACGTCACATTGATTGGCATCTGTAATGTCAAAAGCATAATTGGTATTTGATGAAAAACTGCCAGAAACAAAGGTAGATGGTGAAGGATTTCCATTAACAAGATATGTACCTGGTTGGCCACCAGAAATGTCAAATTGAACCGTGTAGGTAGATGTGGCATCATCACATGTGATGACAAAGTTATCAATATTAGGATTTTCGTTTACTGTTACCAACATAGCCGCCGGAATGGTACAATCTTCAGAAGAAGTAAATATCAAAGAGACCAGATTGTTTAAACCATCTGGATCAAAAAAACCATTGGTCACTCCTACGCCCGACCACGTCCCTAGTGGATAATTTGGATCGACGTATGTAGACAAACTGACTGGTGCATCAGACTCGCAAATCGTAAATGATTGAATCTGTGGCAATGCTTCTACCAGAATATTGATAGTCGTCGTGGATGGTTCGACACAAATATCACCTGACGTAAACACTACATCAATTGGGCCAACCAAACCTATTGTATTAAAAACATCACCGGCTACCCCTTGTCCAGACCAAATACCATTAGAAAAAGTCGGATCTTCTAGGGTATTAAGATCAACCATATCTACTGTCTGACAAACGGTCAGTGGTAACAATGTAGGGACTTGGGATGGCGTTACATTCAGTTGGGTGGTTGCCAAATTTACACAAAACTCAGTCGGAAAAAAAGTAAAAGATACGGTCCCTGTAGCATTAGAAGGATCAAAAACATTATTGGTGACGTCGGGTCCTACCCATGTTCCTAAAGTATAATTAGGATCAGAAAGCAAGAATAAATCAAAAGGACCACTGCCAGAACAAATGTCATCCGTAGCCAAAACAGGTGTCTGTGGGACAATAATTTCTACAGTAGTGCTACCTATATCAAAACAACTACCATCAGGAGTGAATGTAAGTGGAATAATCCCATCTTGTATTGTCAGGTCTATCGTATTATTAACAACACCCGAACCAGACCAAGTACCGGGACCTACGGAAGGGTCATTTAAAAGATTCAGGTCAAATGAATTTTGAGATTGACATAATTGATCCGTACCCAAGATAGGTGTTCCGCCTGGAGAGATATCTATTTGTAATGGCTCAATGCTAAAACATCCATTGGCATCTGTAAACTTTACATAAAACAGGGTCAAAATATTAATAGTGACAATGGGATTCAACACTTCGTTAAATGGTTCGGCGGGTAAATTGGAATATATTTGTACATCAAGTCCTAAAGGATTCAGTATGTAATCATTAAGATTCACTTGAGCACCTTGGCAGACCGTGATATTATTCACTAGGGTAACATCTGGGACTGGCAGCACTTCAATGGTCGTACTTGCAGAACTAATACAAGCGTTGGCTGGCGTAAAAGAGATCGTATTGAGACCAACAGGCGCAAGAGATGGATCAAAAAATCCACCAGATACACCTGTTCCTGACCATGTTCCATTCGTTACCATCGGGTCTTCTAAAGTATTTAGATCTAATGGTGGTGCTGATTTGCATATTTCTGCATCCATTAAAAAAAGTACTTGGTCGGGTGTAACATTAACGGTAACCGTCCCTGGATCATAACAGTTGTCTGTGGGTGTAAATGTCAAAACGATCGATCCCGACAATCCAGAAGGATCAAAGGTTGAACCCGTGACGCCTAGCCCACTCCACAAGCCAGTCAAAGATGGTGGTGTAACAAAAGGCACAAGATTGATCGGTCCTGTATTTTCGCAAGTGTTCAGAGTATTTGTAAAAGGAATGCCGCCCGGATTTACCGTTACAATGACTTGTGCTTGATTCGTGCATGAGCTCAAATTGGATAACACTACGTAAGTTGTCGTGATACTAGGAGAAACGGTTGTGGATGCCAATTGATTGCCAACGGTAGGCGGCGAGCTTGTATGAAATGTTAATGTAGCACCAGGTATTGTAGAAGCGTAACCAAGTAAATCTAGCGTTTCACCAGCACAAATCTCCACATTCGTAGTGGTGATATCTGGTTCCTCTACGACCACCACATTATCCGTCAGTGGAGGATTGAAAGTCGTGATACAACCTGTTGACTCATTTTCAATACTAGTAATCAGCAAGGTACAATCAGACGTAATGGCAAAGTTAAATGGATTGGCCATAGTCGTAAAAGAACCCACATCATTTCCATTAGAACAATTAAGTTCATAATTATAGGTGTATAAACCCGGTGATGGCAAGGTAAATTGCACTTGGATTAATCCCATACCACACAACGTTTCTTGAATAATATTCATTCCAAAAGCGGATGGATCAGATGGTGTAACGATTAAAGTAATGGGAATGGGTCCTGAAGGACACGAACCCAAAGTGGTACTGGCATAGATGGTAGTAGAAAAACTGTTGTAAGGATTGAGATTTACAATTTGATTTGTTAATGCAAAATCTGAAAAAAAAGTAACAGGCAGTCCTCCACCAATAGCATTTGTAATGGAGTTCAGGTTAAAATCTGCAAAACCATTGGCATCTCCACACAATTCATAGGTCACAGGATTGGCTGTGGGTGATGGCTGTACCGTTACAAGAACTTCATCTGTTCCTGTACAACCAGAAGCATCCGTGACAGTAACTGAGTAGGTACTTGTGGTGTTAATATCTACGACATTCAAAAATGGATTGACACTACCATTCTGCCAAAGATAGGATGGACTCGGTGCCGTATTATTAGCCGTAAGTACAACATCATCTCCTGCACAAACTAAAAGGTCAGGACCAAGATCTACCGTAAAACTAATCCCATTATTTACAAATGTAATGGACCAACTATTCAGAAAACCCACATCTCCACCTACATAATCATTTAAATATAGTAACCATGTTCCATCTGCATTGATACCATCAAAGGTATTTTGAAAGGTAAAGGTTCCGGGCGAACCAGCAAAAGGGTATGGCGGCGTTATAGTAGTATTTTGTCTTCCCTCAGGGTTAAAACTACCTGTATATGGTGGTGAACCTGATACAATATTCAAAGGCGCACTATCTGTAAATACAGTATTAGCATAATTATCACCTGCGACTCCATTACCACTTGACAACTCTATAAAAGTACCGTCAGGTGCTATCAAAAATAGTGCAATATCCCCTGTCCATGTGTGATTTAAGTCAATGGTCACATTATCTATAAACTTACATCCACCCAAAACACCTACACCTGTCACGTTAACTGGAGACTCCGTAATACCTGTAGTACCTGATGGTGGAAATGGAAGACCACCCTGACCATTAAATGTTTGTGCAATTGTAACATAGGAACATAAGACCATTCCTAAAATATACCCAAACCTAGATGTCCATACCATTTCTATTACCTTATTATATTCTTTTATTAAGTGCGTGATTGAAGCTAAAAGTTGCTTTTGGATATCAAAACAATCCATAAAATCAAGCGCAAACTATTAACATTCTATGCTAAAAAACCATAATGCTTACAAATATAATTATATCCCAAAGATATTCACGAAACATAACCAACTATTCGACAGAATAGCAAATATAAACCAAACGATAACTGAAGTTTCGGAGTTTTTATTTATTTGAATAGTAGCATATTATAAATAGTAATTTGCACATTATTTAAACATAAAAGATTGATTATTAAAAAATTAAACATACTTTTTAATTACACAAACAAATTTATTAAAAAAAAGAAAGACTAATCAAAGCTCAAATGCCATCTGCAACGTTGGATTGGCCTTTTCATTTTTAGTCAAAACTTCATAAAATGGCGTTAAGAAGCGAAAACTGTTCGAGCTAATACGACTATAAAAACGAGTGATTTTGAACGTAGTGCCACTAAAGTCAATTACGAGCTATGAAGTACAAAAGCGAGTTTTTTCGGTTTAGCTATTTTTTGAAGTTTTGGCGTTAAAAAAATGAAACAGCCTTGATTTTTTGTTTCTTTTGTATCAAGACAAAAGAAAAAGACGTTAAACCAATGCAGATATGATCAAATAAGTGATTTTGCGCCATCTTGAAATATAATATGACATAAATCTTCCGCCGAAACTTCAAATTATAAATGATTTTACGAAATAAACACATAAGTGAAAATGAAATATGAACTATCTTATTAATCAAGAAACAATTCAGTCACCTTTGTATTCATATTTCAAATAAAACTAAGCCAAGTTGTGCATTTATAATTAATGAGAAAATAACAAAATGAACATATCAGAAGTAATAATTTGGTTTAGGGTATCTTATTTTCCATAAACGGAATCTCCCCGCCTTTTTGTCTTTAGTTTAAAAGTCACTGGAGACGGTTCAAACAAAAAACTGCTTGAGCCAAAACAATGGTAATATCAAAGAACACGTCTTAAATAATTGAAAAAGTAAATCAAACCACGAGTTTCAATGGCGAGTTTTTTTTGTTTCCGTCGGGAAGATGACTTTTAAGCGTTAAGAAGACAAAACAGCGGCGGCATTTTTTGTTTACTTTTTTTTGCTGCAGAAAAAAAGTATAACTGAACGATCCTGAAAGGTCGAGCATGACAAAGCGAGAAGTGAAGGCACCTGACAAGGGCGGGATAGCCGGCTCGAGGCAAATGATTTATTGGCTTAGAAAGTATCGAATTACAGATAATGATTAATTCATTTCAGAAAAGACCAATTTTTTATGCACACTTTTTTGTAACAAAAAGATATGTTTAAATAAAATCCCTACTTTTGTCTACCAGATTTTACCAATTTTAAAATCAGAAACCATGAAGACCCATTTTAGTATGTCTATAAGGATTATCACGTTCATTTCCTTTTGGGCCATCATCGGCCAAAATACAATCACAGCACAAGATGATAAGTTTATCTTGGTAGATCAATTTGGTTATCAGCCCCTAAGTACCAAAGTAGCTGTCATCAGGGATCCGCATGTGGGTTATGATGCCAATGAATCTTACAGTCCTGGTGTTAGTTTTAGTGTCATCAGTGTAGAGAATGGTGACGAAGTTTTTGAAGACCAAATCCTAGCTTGGAATAATGGCAGCACCGACCCAATATCTGGTGACAAAGTCTGGCATTTTGATTTTACCGAACTGACAACGCCTGGAGAATATTATGTACTTGATAATACAACCAATCAGAAATCCTTTCCATTCCGCATTGACGAAGATGTGTACAATAATGTCTTAAAAGCAGCTGTACGTACATTTTATTACCAAAGAGCAGGTGTGGCAAAAACTCCTAATTTTGCAGGTGCCAATTGGGCAGATGGACCTTCTCACATAGGTACCCTCCAAGATAAAGATTGTAGACCATATAATGCCAAAACCGACGCTTCTAAGGCAAAAGACCTATCCGGTGGTTGGTATGATGCAGGAGATTACAACAAATATACGCCATGGACAGCTTCTTATGTGTTTACCTTACTGAGAGCATACGAAGAAAACCCTACGGTGTGGACAGACGATTATAACATTCCTGAGTCTGGCAATAGTATACCTGACATCATAGACGAAATACTTTTTGGTGTAGATTGGCTTATCAAAATGCAACAATCTGATGGTTCATGTCTGAGTATTGTAAGTTGTGCGCACGCTTCACCACCTTCTGCGGCAACTGGTCAAAGTGTGTATGGACCTTCGAGCACTTTTGCAACCTTAAAATGTGCCGGTGCCTTTGCTTATGCTTCCCAAGTTTTGAAATCATTTCCTGCTTATCAAGCAAAATCTGATGACTTAATGGCAAGGGCAAAATCTGCTTGGACATGGGCGAATAATAATCCTAATGTACTATTCCCTAACAATACAAGTTCCAATGGAAGTCAAGGTGTAGGCGCTGGAAACCAAGAGACAGACGACCTAGGTAGATTGACTGCAAAACTTGGTGCTTCGCTATACCTATATAGACGCACGGGCGAAGATGTCTACAAAGCTTTTTTTGAAAGTCAATACAAAGAAATGCCACTTTTCAAATGGGGAACATACATCAGTCAATACTTCTTCGAAAGTCAAGATATCCTACTCCAATACAGCCACACACCTGGACACAACTTTGAGATAGCACAAAGCATTAAAACAGCTACAGTAGCCGCTGCCAAAAAAAGTGGTGATTTTGCAGATGCTATTCTGACTAACAAAGACCCTTACCTAGCTTTTATCAAAGATTATAATTGGGGATCCAATCAATACAAATCTATCTATGGCAATGTCTTTCATGTGATGTCTTCTCTTAACCTTGACCCACTAAATTCTGCCACCTATCTTAACGCAGCAAAGTCCTACCTTCATTACATCCATGGTGTCAATCCATTCAACATGGTCTATCTGAGTAATATGAAAGCCTATGGTGCCGATAAAAACATCACTCAGTTTTACCACTCATGGTTTGCTGAAGGAAGCCCTTGGGACCAAGAAGGTGTATCCCTTTATGGACCTGCACCAGGCTTTCTAGCGGGTGGACCCAATACTTCTTATAGTGTCGATGCCTGCTGCCCAAACAATTGTGGATCCGCACAAAACAATGCCATCTGCACATCGATGAACCTCACGCCACCACTCAACCAACCTGCCATGAAATCCTACAAAGATTTTAATAATAGTTGGCCGCTCAACTCATGGTCTATCTCCGAAAACAGCAATGCATATCAAGTGGCATACATCAGACTCCTATCCAAGTTTGCCACCAAAAACACCACGTCAAACAATGTAGAAATCATAACATCCCAACAGAAATTCAGCATCTACCCGAATCCCACCAATGGCATCATAACGGTTTTGATCAACGATGCCAACACCTATCAACTAGAAGTAAAAGACATCACTGGCAAAACCATGATGACCACCGCTATCATCTCAAATCAGACCATCGACATACAACACTTACCCGCAGGTTTGTATATTATCTCGATCACAGATGGACAAAATCAATGGATGGAAAAGGTGGTTAGATAAAGGTGGGTTGGGAGTTTGGTTTGTTTATGATGATTTTTGTTTAAGGTTTAGATGTGTAATGTTTAAAGGATTGAGATTATTTATAATCAACATATTATATCTTCTACAACTAAGTAATATTTATTTGTAGTGACAATAAAATATGATGTCGTAAGTGAAATTTTATTATCACAAAAACACTCTATAATATCTTGATATTGGATAAAATTATTTGTTTGCAAGGTAATTTTGTTAAGCTGTAATGAACCATCCTTTTCCATATCTGAAAACTTTAATGATTTTGTTCCTAAATACAGTTCACCATTTCTTTTAGTATATTTATTTATATTATGTGTGGTATAATTTATGCTACTAATCAAATTCTCAAAATTAATCCAAAAATCTTTAATGTCTAGTGATAGATATGATGGAGTAAAACGTGAATTATAAAAGCTTCTTAGAATTTCTATATTATTAATTAAATCTAGATCCCAATCTTCGAAAAAGCATTCTCTCTTTAACTGAAGAATACTAAGAGCTTGATGTTTAGACAAATTATTAACATTTATTGATAGCATTGATGCTTGCAAGTCATGTCCTACTTGAGTCAAAAATTCAAATGTAGAGATAATGCTTACATTAGATATTACAGCTGATGAAAATGTATCGAAATCAACTTTAATCATTTGTTTTTACTTAATTTGTTATAACGTTAAGTGTCGCAATCTGTGGCTGCCAAAGCAGAAATGACGTGCTAAATAATGTTAGATACGGTTTTTCCTTTCGCCGCTGTTAGACTACAATTATTCAATTTTGACGGAATTTAAAAATTTATAAATGGAAAAATATATAGGCGCTTTCGTGTCAAAATTTAACCTAATAAAAAAAGATTTGCAGGCTAAGGTTGGAGAAATGATTGCACCACAAAAAAATAAACTAGTAAAATGTTTAGTTGTAAGTGTTGACCGCGATAATTTTACTCTAACCCTAGAAAACAAAGAAACTTTCATCCCTTCTGATTATTTGGAAGGTGAATTTGATTGGGAAGTTATTTCAACTACATTATCGTATGACTTAAGTATATGAGTACCTGAGGGTACAATTAATTTTAAGGGTGTTCCTTCAAATGGGTTGGCAGCAATAATTTCCATATTTTTAATATCTGTAAGTCTAAAAGTATAATACTTGTTATTCGATTTACATAGTCCATATATAAATTGGTGTTTGAAGATATCTTCACCATGTGCCATCATGTAAAATTCGAGTTCTTGTTCTGCATTTTCTCCATTTAATATAGATACTTTTGTAAGTTCTTTATATATAATTGATGTGTTGATTAATAATTCTTGATTTGACATTTTTTAATTTTTTAGTTTGTTATGAAATTTTGAAGGTGTTATCTTTATTTAATCGTATATAAAAACTGGGAACAAGTCCCAGAGTTGTTTAATCTCCCTTTTTCTTGAAGCTATTTTTTATTTTGTCAGCAATAAAGCTAACTAATATCTCTTTCGCCACTTCAATAATCAAGTTGAGTATACAACTTTTAACAACCCTATAAAGGGCAATAAACGCACACATCACATACAGTGGAAAGTGCTCATATATGTAGTTTATCATAATTCTCGACCCATCTGTAGTTTTTGTGTGGTGGTGCCGATTTTCTTACTAACTACTTTTTTATTTTAATCGTGTCTAACGTGCCTGTTCCCGCAACAAATCTACGATAGACTTGCGGTTTTTCCAAATATCTTAGAGTTTGAAAATAAATCAATATAAATCAAATAATCCTAAAATATTGATTTCTAATAATTCCAATATTTAACATCTAACACCAAGACCATTTTCTTTTCTAAACAAATTTCATTTGTCATTAACTTTAAATGATGGATATTATTCTTTTTAGCTTTTTTAGGTAAACCATCCATCCTTTCTTTTATTACAATTATACCAGTCTAATATATGAAAAGTAAGCGATTTTGAAGCATGAAACTTACTGTGAAGCACAAAGTTTGATTTGGGCTACAACCCTTGATTTTATTACTGTTTCGTCTATTTTGTATATACATTATTGGGTTAGTTTTCATTTCAAATTTAACTTTCTAAAATCCAGTCTTTTTGAATTAAAGCATTGTAATCCTCAGAGAATTCTCCGTTCTCCTCCTTTCCTCTCCAATTTTCAACTAAGTGTATATCCATTTCTAGCCCCTGCCACATATCTGTATTTGCATGTTCAAGTATTATTATTTGAATCTCGTGATTAGTTCTCTCCATGAATATTTTGCAGACTTCAAATATTTTCCTAGTATTTGTTTTATCTTCAGACTCTTCTTCGGTTAATTCAGCCCTATTCTCAATTCTTTCGGGAAAGTACACTTGACTGGGCTGATCGAGAACCAAAATTGTGGGGACGTAATTCTTTTTTCCCGATTCCTTTAGTTTGTAGAGAAATTCATGAATCCCGAGCATAGTTGCTAGATGATAGCACATGTAATTTGAACCACTCCCTATTTTGTTCAGAAAAGTTTTGGATCTATTTAGGTTGTCTTCAATCCATATACCTAAATGCTTATCGGGGTCAAGTAAAACATTACAATGCTCCCTATTTTCAATGGGCAAGATATCGACGTATGTTTTAATTGTATTTGTTAGCTTTTCTAAAGTAGACTGCTTATCAAATATTTTCCTCAAACCTAGGACTTTAGCTCTTTTTGTGGTAAGATCTCCAACAATTTTCTTTAATTCATCATCATATTTATCAGATGGAGATTCTACATGTTGAAGAAAATTCGAAACTTTGCCTACAAACTCATAAACTATTTGATAGGAGTTTTGGTCTTCTTTTAGTTCTTTAACAATGATACCGATAAGACTATCGACTTGCTTTACAATATCTTCCAAACCTGATATCTTTTTTCTGAGATCCAGTTTTTCCTTTTCAAAAGAAAAGACTTCGTTTTGATAGTTGTCTAATAAGTTAATATTATCATTTTTGACGTCTCTTAGTTTTTGAAGATTAATAAGAGCCTTTGGAGAGTTGGAATCACAGAATGGGCATTTATCAGTTCCTTTTCTTTGAAGAAACCAATCAACTGGTTTTAATCTGATGTCCATTTCTTTGGAAACAGTTTTGATATAATCAACCTTAGTCGATTCAAAATTTAGAATTCGATTAAGCTCTATTTTATTTTCTTGTAACTCTCTCAATGTCTTTTTTCTCTGAGAATCTAAGTCTTGGAGTTTTGTGGTGTACAGAATTCCAGAACCTCCCTTGTAAGTATTAGACTTTCTAATTTCACCTAAGATAGTCTCTAGTTCATTTCTAATTTGTTCGACATTTGAATTTACAAGACTTATATCTATATTCGTTAATCCTAAGTTAATAGCCTCACTGTAGTACTCATACATCTCTTCTTTCCAGTTCTGATAACGCTGCGTAATATCTTCAATTTTGTCCGTTATTTTTTTCTCTTTCTTCTCTAGTTCTTTAATTTCAGAATCTAGAATTAGGATATCATAAGATTTGTAACCTAAAGCTAACGGAAAGAACATTTTTAGTCTATCTATATAATAGAATTCTTCTGTCTTATAGAAAATGTTATTTCCATTTGCTATTAGCCCTTGAGGTTGAAAAAGAAATGAGCTAGAACTTCTAAATCCAATTGTCAAAGGCTTGTCCGAAAAGAACGATTGTTCTTCTAAATTTTGATAACCACCTTTTGCGTTTAAAATCTGAATAAAACTTTCTTTATTAGTCTTGTATTCCTCTAAATTCTCCCTCCACTTATTTGTGTTGAAATCTGGATATTCGCCTTTTGAAGACACCTCCTGGTAATACATTACATCAGAACTTTTTCCAATTTGGCTAGGCGCATCTCTTCCAACAAATGCGTCAATACCATTCACATTTATTTTTAGAGCAAAAACAGATACCATATTTCTGATCCGCCCGATAGGTATGTTTGGCTCAGTATTTCCCAAACAATAATCAATAATCTCAATAATCGAAGACTTGCCTCTTTTACTATATCCTGTAATCACATTAACCATCTTTTCATTAAAGGTTATGATTCTAGGCTTCAAATTTGGGTTGACAGGATACAAGATTATCGCTTTTACTCTTAAGTCCATATTAAAATCTAATATTTAATGTCAGTTGAAGCATTTTCTCGTCCTTCTTGGCGAAAATATTCCCTAATCGAAATGCCGCACTACTTATATTTTTAAAGTATTGTTCACTTATTTTCATCTTTTTCAAGATGCTCATGTTCTTATATTCATCAGTCAACCCGATTCTCATCGAACCCTTATCTAATGTGAATATTTCTTTACTAAAGCCTAAGTTTAAACTGTCAAAAGTTTGGATTGACATTTTATTAGCACTGTTTTGAAGATCAAGTGTTAAATTTTTATCCTTAGAAATTGCAGTATAAAGCTCCATTGAGGATCTAAACGTTTCTACGAAAGAACTTTCAAAAACAATAGGAAGTACATAAAATAGATGATGAATCCGTGGGTCACTAACTTCACCATCCTTGCCTTTAGTTACTGCATTATAACCAAGTATGAAGCTTTGTAAGGCAATTACGCCTATAGTAGTATTTTGTAATACGTCAAATAAATCTAATTTCTTTTTCATTTCTTATACTTTTCTTTCCAACTAGGAATCCATCCAATTCTAGGCTCGTCAGATAACTGCAGAAAGGTTCCATTTTGTACATATTTATTCGAATTATCAAAATTGAAGTCAGTAATTATACTAATCTTTACATCATCCATAATTTCATCATAGATTTTGATGGCAATATCATTTTGTTCAGTTACCGAATATCTCTGGGGAGCTTGTGGTGCATGTTTTCTTTTTATTTTTGTCCACTCTATATAACACTCTTTTTTAAAGTCTTCGTAATCTGGCTTTGTGAACGTATTTGACTTAGTAATGATATAGGACATTTCTATTTCAGAAAGAATGAAATTTGAAATGGCATATTTAATTATCTCTTCTTTATCATCCTCATCTCTTTCAATATCCTCGATTTGTTGAATGTATGTATCATTTCGAGTTTGACTAAAATCAATTCTAGCGTATTCAGGAATCTCACTTTTACTTCTGAAAATTGCCCTTTTGAGAGGATGAAGCTGGCAAAGATGGTGGTGTTTTTCTTCAAAATCCATTTTTGTAAACTCAGCATCTTTGCCATTTTTCCAATTATCAGATGATATTGATACAACCCAACCCAAGAAACCTTCATACAAACTTGACCTATACGAATGAGTGGTGATAGAACCTAATTGAATTGAATCAAAAAAGTCATCTTTAAGTTGATAATTTTCTTCGAACGAAAAACTTGAAAGAATAATTTTAAAATTTGGGAGGTCATTTAAAATAGTATCAATTTTAAGAAGCGTATCTTTTATGGTCGGTGAATCTTTTCCTTCCTCAATTTTCTCCTTAATTTTTGCTTCTTGCGTTGATTTTATAGTTTTAATCTCTTCCACTAACTTTTCAAAATCATCAATTCCAAATTTTCTAATAATAGAGTTCGATGGAATTTTCACATTGGTGATAGCCTTGAAATGATTTCCCCTAATAACCTGACCTTTCTTAAGCTTTTCAATCCAATTAACAAGTGTTTTCCATAAATCACTAGATGTGTTACCAAATGTTGACCCAGATACTGAAATACTATGCTTTGCTTGAATTGTCATAATGTAATGGCCTTTAATATCCTGTACGGCTAAATCATCCATTTTTTCAATAGAAAGTATATTGTTTTTACCCATTTTAGCTAATTCTACTAAAGCAAGTTCAAATTGATATATATATCCAGCCCCTGGTCCTTTTGCAGAATCACCCATTACCGCATATTCATTTTATATTTAACTCCAACTTTCCACCTTACGTATCTCCATTTTAATAAAATCCTCATAACACCTTGATTTCTTGCTCATATTAAACGGAAGTTTATTAATAAAGAATCGTTATTAAACGTTTTTTTGACATTTGGACACAGAATTTTATATGTTCATCATTTCCAATGCACCAATCATTTCTTCTTTATGCCATTATGTAAAGGCAAATATAAGATTATACGTGAATGATTGATTTAATTATTCATAATATTTTAATAATTTTAATTGATTTTCGACAGATAAGGCTATAAATCTGAGCTAACTTTTAAAAGAACTTAATCAATATCAAGTCACAAAAGTAGGTTTATTAAAGTTGGATGGCAATATAACTTTTGTTATATGTATGCAGGAATTGCAGTACTGCTTTGTCTTTGATATTGATGAAATTGCCGTCAAGGTCTTTGTGATGTAAAATATTTCTCACCTTATCTATTTTAAGAAACCACCACATTTATATATTCTTTTGTCTTCAACTTTACGCATTTTTCAAAATTTTCAGGTGAATCAATTCCATTCTCTTTTCCTGGTTTCGGATTAATGTATATATCTAAATTTTTGTTTATGGTTACTTTATAAATTCCTTCTTTTTTAGTAATTCCATATTTAAAAATATCGTGAATACGAATTTTCATAAAATGCATTGGCTCTATTTTAGTAATTCCAAATCTTCCAGAGTGCATATCACAACCTACGTTTTGCTCTATTGAAATCCCCTTATTGTTTTCAACGTGTATTTCAAATCCTTCCAATACCTTTGTTTTTCCATCTCTGTACATTGGTCCATATGGTCTATTATCAACATATATGATCTGATCTGAATAATTCTTAATAACAAAAAATAGACTAATTTCGTCTCCTACCAGAAAGCTATCTTGATTTAATTCTAGTGAACAACTTATTTTATTTTCTGTAATTTCGTCTTTAATTATATCTTGTTTTTGAACGCTACAACTAATAAAATACATAAGATATAGTAAACATAGAACTCTATTCATATTCATTTTTTCTATATTTTATGATGCAGCACAACGGTTGCGATATGGAGCGGATCTGGCCATAGCCAATCTCATATCTTATCGCTTGTTATGTGTTCTGCTTTCTTTTAGCTTTTGTTCTTTGCATTTTGATTATCTAAAGAATAATTCCAATTGTATTTTGAATTTATTTTTGTTTCTAATTTGGTCTTGAAATTAGATTCAATAAAGTGATTATCTGATTTTTCTCGAATATCATCTGTGATGTATCCTGTTACTTCTACGTTAAACAAAGCTTCTTCTTGATTAAATAAAATTGAGATTCGCCAATTCGTAATTTTTAAATGCTCAAACTGATAAAAGTGACTATAATATAACTCTCCCCAATTGTTTTCCACTTTCTCTATATCATCTGGAAAATCTATTTTGATGATTTCGTTTGTGTTTATTTTTCCATTTATTCGTTGCATTATTTCAAAACTGACATCTCCAATCAGAACTTCTCTTTTATCGTGTAATTCGTAATGAAATGAATTCGCCCAAATGTTAAGAATTTGATCATCTCCAACTTTCTCAATTGCAAGATTGGCTTCACCAATATAATATTTAACCGCCCAATCTTTAGGAGATACTTTTATTGTTCCTAATATCGGTTTAGGTTGGATATAGTTTTCCATTTCTATATGTTTTTATCTGTTCTTGCTTACACATAACTTACTTATTACATCAACAAAGCTACAACACACTTTCGGTCTTTCCAAATATCTTATCATTTGAATATAAAAACACCATAAGCTGTAAAATGACTTTAAGGTATTGATTTATTGTCATTCCAATATTTAACATTTAACAGGGTACCCCATGACTTCAACCTTTAGTAAACAAATTTCATTAGTCATTAAACGTAAATTAGAGATATTATTCTCTATAAGTTTTTTGGGTGAACTATCTATGTTTTATTCTTTTCAAGATAACGTCAATGATAAACGGAGTAACAACGTTAGGAGTTATTCAGTTTTATCTAAAGTTTTATTCTGGATTTTAGAACGTACTACAACACTTCATTTACTACACTGCTTACTTTATATTGAAGATCGCAAATTTAAAATCTCCCTCGTGCCGTACATAAGTCATAAACTCTGTATCGGAAATCCAATTTAAATGTTGCCAGCCAAATGTCGGCGAGTAAGTTGCTCCATTGGTAATTTGTTTCACCTGATGACTTGAAAGATTGTAACACCAGATTTCATGATTTCCTGATCGGTCAGAAACATAAATAAGATTATCGCCTCTCGGGTCTACGCTTATATGATTTTCTTGATAATCACTAATGAATATAGGCTTTATTGTTTTGTCTACCGAGTTGTAATAATGGATGTCTATTCTATCTGAATTAAATAATGGTCCTTCCGTCATAATTTTTTCGCCATATGTACTACCTGTTATGTAGAAGTTTCCGAGGTTACGCGGATCTTCAATAAAATCACGAATCTCAAATTCATCTGGCAAGAAATCTGAAAGTGATTCTATTGAACCTGTCGCTAAGTCTAACTTCCAAATATTATTAAATACGTTTTTCTCAAGATTGGTTGAACTGCCATTGTCTTTGTTTGAAGTAAAATATATGTCAGTACCATTAATACTATAGTGGAATTCATGAATCCAATATTGTTCTGGCTTGTGTTCATTTTGGAATTCGTACAAGTGTTCAATCTCATGCAGGACTGTTACATGATTAGTGGTAATGTCTATTGTCTTTAAATATTTTGATGTACTTCCTTGAAGATTGGGTAAAATATTCACTTTTGTATCTTGTACAAAGGAAATTTCTGTATTAGAATTGGGATTCCATTGTGCATAAAATGCATCATCAATAATTTTGACTCCTGCTTGTGGATTACTTAATGAACTGAGATACCAATTGTTAGTATTAATACTTCGGTAGATGAATTGATTACCATCAGGAGATAGTCTGAAGTCCTCAAAGCGCTTCCCATTATTGTCTATTAAAATTGGGAAGGGTATTCCTCTTGCGATTACAGACTGTATAGGAGCCACGATAGAATCTAGTTCGCAATGCCTATTTACCATTTTAATGAAATATTCTTTACCATCATCGAGACCATCAATCGTGAAATTTCCAGATGATGGGACGACTCTTTTAACTTTTTTAAAGTCGTCATTGTTTTCAGATATATAGAAATCCAATACATCTGGAATACATACTTTTTCGAATGCATCCACAATTGTGGATTGACCATATGTTATAATTAAGGATTCCTTATCGGGAGTCACATTAAAAGAGAACGGATTTAGGATTTTACAGTTTTCTTCAGAACAAGGTATGTTCATTGATATGTCGTCATCCTTATCACAGGAGCAGAGTACAATAAAGAGCAAGAATATAAGATTACGCATAGTTGTTCATTTATATTTACGAAACGGTTTATCTTGATTAATATATGTGCTTAATAAATGTTAATATTCATATCTTCGTTTCAAAATTAACTTTGCAAAGGTTTGAAAACTAATCATTTTTTTCTTTTTAACTATTAGACGTGTTTTTCTTTCTATTTAGTTGGTCATACCTTACTTATTTCTGAAACAAAGTTACAACACACCAACGGTTTTTCCAAATATCTTAGCATTTTGAATATAAGAACCATCAGCTTAAAATGACCATAAACTATAGATTTCTAATTATTCCAGTATTAAACATCGTAAACAACGACTCCTTTCCCTACAAAACAAATTTCATTTGTCATTAAACGTAAATTACGGATATTATTATTTTTAATTTCTTTGGGATATCGTTCTTTGTTATCTTCTTTGTAAGATATAGTTATGCCGCTTTACGAAGGTTGCGAATACTAAGTACTTCACTGTCAGCAAAGCACAAACTTTGATTGAAGTTCAAGGCTTGATGTAACAACTGTACTTCCACTTTTGGGTCGGTGCTTTTATCAGTTGCTTTTTATTATTATTTTATTGTAAATAACTCCATTTAACATTGTAAATTGGATAAAGTAAATACTATTAGGTAATTCTGAAATGTTTATTGGGAAGTTCGTTTTATTTAAGATCTCGTTTTTTATTTCAACGCCATTAGCCGTTGTAATTTTATAGGAAGTTATTTCAGTTTGCGACTTAACATAAAAAATATCCTTTGAAGGATTGGGGTATACAACCAAATTATCTAATTCACTAAGATCAATATTACTCAGAACTAAATTACCTTGAATCGACTCTCCAATGCTTGAGTGTAAGAACTTTCCACATCCAGACTCTATGACTTTTACTGCCTTTACGATATACCAATTGCCATTTTTATAACTATTAAGCGTATAGGAGTTTCCAATAACGAGATTCGTCGTAACTCTATTGTAAATACCAAATTCAGAATCACTTTCATAAACGTGATAGCCCATGACATTGGAATCATTTGAACTAATCCAATTCAACTGAACATTACCATTTATTTCAGTCAATGTTACATTAGACGGAGGTTCAATTTGATATAAGTTAATAGTAGGGTCGCCATAAAAAGCAAAATGTGTTCTATTCCACCATTCTTGTGTATCATATTCTTGTTGAGGTTTTTCTAGGTATTGATTGGATTGATTGTGATTCATAATTTCTTTCATTGCTAATCCAAAGGATTGCCCCATGCATGCTTGATGGAAAATATTGATACCTGTAGTTGTCCAAAGTGTTATTAAACATTTTGTGTCAACACCCAACAGTGCACGAATTCTACTATAAACACCTGCTGGTTGAGGGACATCACCAAATCCCCAATAACTTTGGTCACTTGCATATACAGTAGCATCCATACCAAACGTTTGCCAATCTGAAATTTCTGGTACTGATAGATTTTGCATATATATTTTAACTGACCCATTGGTTTGTACCCATTGGTTGTGATTAGGACCAGTATAATTTTGATAAACTTGATGTGGCTTAGAGATATTGGGCAAACTTCTAAATGAGCCGTCATTTGAATTATCGTAGCCATAATAAAAAGCAGATTTATCACCCATATCATGGTTTGGCATTACATTTCTATAAGCACTCAATCTATCCAAATAATTTTCTATCATTTGAATTTCAGAAAGTTGCAAATCTGTTACATCGGCAAAATCAACTCTTCCGAATGCTAGCTCAATATCAGATGGAAAAAAATCTTGATCCCATTTATAATCTCCAGGTAAATTTATTGAAAGCGGTGTGGCTAGCCCTCCAGGATTATAAGTTGCTGTATCTGTATAAGCTCCATTAATATCACCATAATAGGCATCACAACCTCGTGCGCCTTTGTTTTCGTTGTGATCATCTGGAGCTATAACACTTGTTGAACCGCATCTTGGTAACGGAACGTGTCCTAGAATAAATAATAGCTTTGGCTTATCAGCAATAGGTGCAGCGTTATAAATGGCGTTTATTTGATTTTTTATCGTTACAACTTCATTACCACTATCCCAATTGCTTGCTTTTGGAACTATTAATTCATTTACAAACCACCCATCTGCAGTTATTTCTTTTTTTAATCTTGTATATTTCATTGCTAAAGAAACAGGGATATCATCGGCGACCAACAATATCATTTGTCCTTTATAATTCGTATTATCGATTAGTAAAGATCCTATTGTATATCCAGTTGCATCATAATTTAAGCCACTGTAATTCCAAGTATTAAATCTTTTAACTTGGTATTCCCAAATTTGCCCTTGTGAAACATTGGTATCTATCCAATGCCCAGTTCCTGCTGGAAGTGAGTTGGCAACATTTGTCCATGTGGTTGTTCCTAATGCTCTTCGATTAACAAAAATAGGCTCTGATGAATTTGACAAAGAATCTAAAAAAATAATTTTTACTTCATTATTTGCTAAATTTACTTCGGAAGAAACCAAGCAAACTCTTCTTCCTGAAGTATTGAATTTAAATGAAAAATTTTGTGCTTTCAGATGCAATAGTTGTAATAAAATAATTGAGATGATTATTGACTTTTTCATAAAGTGTTATTTTTTAAGTAAGTGCTAACTTTTCTGCTTTGCAACTCCATTTCAATAAAATTCCTTTAACTCCTTGATTTATTGTCCATATTCTCTATGCCTATAAAGCTAATCTAACTTTTAAAAGAACTCAATCAACATCAAATTGCAAAAGTAAGTTCATTAAAGTTATCTGGTAAATTAACTTTTGTAATATGTATGTTGGAATTGCAGCATTTCTTTGTCTTTGATATTGATGAAATGACCGTCAGGGTCTTTGGAAGTTAAATATGTCAAAAACTTAAGCGTAGCTTAGAAATACTAAACAAAATTCTTTTATCCTTCACCGTAAATTAGAGATATTATTCTCTTTACGTTCTTTGGGTGAACTATGTATGTTTTCTTCTTTTACAAGATATCATCACAGTATATGTGGAAGAGTGATACACGAACACTTACATCATCACACAATGTTATAATGCGTTACTTTTGTTCTACTAGTTGGTTAAATCTCTAAATAATTTACCTGACCCAATAGTTATATTATCTTTTACCAGTGTATAAATAAAAAATATTTTTGATGCCTGAGGTACATTAATGGTAGTGGACTTATTTACAATACTCTCATTGAAGAGCAAACGACCTTCAATATCGAATAAATTGAACTCTACTCCTTTTAAATTTATGTCCTCTAGATTCACAGTAACATTGTCTTTAAAAAGGGTTGGATAAACAATTACTTTTTTAATTTCCTCTAATTTTGTAGAAGTACTTTGAAGTTCACCTAAATTGAAATAGGCTAGACCATCTGATTCGGTTGATACCCAAAGCCTATTTTCTTCGTCAACTTTCATTTCTTCAACACTACTACTTGGATTTTTAATTGGCATAAACCATTCCCCATCCTTATAATACCGTAATCCTGGACTGCCACTAATATGTACCCACAACCTGTTATCTTTGTCGAAAGTCATGGCATTTGGTGATGAAGGAACATAAATATCCTCCCAAAATTGACCATCAAATTTTATGATCCCATCATGAGATAAGAACCAGATAATATTGTCATTTTCTGGATCTTTGTGAATTTCTATGATGACTTGGTGGTCTTCTGGAAAATTTGAATTATTAGTATTATAGTAAGTGCAGACATCGTTTTCCATTAAAACTACTCCTGTATTATCTTCAGAAGATAAAAAATCATTATCTAACAAACCTATCCATCTTGTCTCATCATCAATTACTTTAATAGAATATGGTAAATATCCTGTGTTTGAAAATTCAGGTAGACACGAATTATTTGAATTGAAGGATTCAAAAATATCTTCATTGAATCGAGTTACCCAACCAGAATCATCTGCAGTTACCAACCAAGCAATACCACTTTCATCAAATTCAATATCTGAGAATCTTGACTTTTGATTGTTAAGTATATTTTCCCAAATTTTCCAATCATCATTCTTGATTCTCACTAAATAATGATCTCCATTTCCAACAAAGCACTTTAACCAAACCCCTTTGTTATTGTGTATGACTTTTTGAACATTATTGCTAGGCATTACTGAGTTGTCAGTATTGAAAATCGTCCAATTTGTTTGGTCAAAAATAGCCATGCCTCCATTTTGTGTGCCAACAATTATGGTATCGTTCTTGATAGAAAAAGACCAAATATTGTTGCTAGGAATATCTGAATTGGACGTATTGTAGTAAGTCCATTCCTGGGCAAATGAAATATTGACAAACACCAATATTTTTAAGATCATGATAAATATTCTTTTGTTCATTCGTTTCTATTTATATGAAAAATAGCTTTCAGCTTTTCACCACTCCAATTTAATAAAATCCTCATAACTCCTCGATTTCTTGTCCATATCCCGCCAAACCTTGAAGGCGGGCAAGCAATTTATACATTTGTACAAGGAATTTTATAAGTCCATCATTTCCTATACGCCAATCATTTTTACATCTATGTCATTATGCAAAGGCAAATATAGGATAATACAGGAATGATTGATTTAATTATTCATAATATTTTAATCAAATACCTACATTTAAATTGATTTTTGACTTTCTCCTTTAATTCTAAATGTTTTAAATGATTCTAACTAAAATTAATGTAACTAAAATCTTTTTTCAAGTCTAGCCCCACTACCGAAGGTTCCATTCAACAGAGCTTGTCATGCCATAGCATGGGCATTCAATACCATACCACAAAGCTGGACAAGTAGTCCCCTGGACACTGCCTGTCACGTGAAGCGTGAACGAACGCTTAGTTGTTATAGGTAGTATTTAAAGTTTCAGAATTTCTACAAGCATCGTACCATTTTTGTTATATTTATCCAGCCTACGTTTTAGTTCTGATTGGGCCATTTCCAAAGTGTCATATGTGTTAAAATCGCTTGAGCATCCGGTATCATTCTTACATTCTTCTTCAATTCTCGTAAAAAATGGTTTGCCCATCTCGGATAATTCCTCCTGTGTACAGGTTATTTGCCCAATCTCTGTGTGTACGATAGTCTTGTTCTGTGAGGAGCCTCTGTCAATAAAGGGTCGGGAAATGACGAAATAGTAGTATGTTTTTGTTACAGGTATCTCGTCTTTAGAAACAGTTGATTCATTGGTTGGAATATTGAGTGTTGAAATAGCATTTTGTAGGGTGTTTTCAGCAGTAAAGTATTTCTCCCGCAATAAGTCAAACTTGGTTTTATCATTCACCACCTTGCTCAATGTCTGCTCAATAAAAGTATAGTTGGTCATAACTACAGGCGATTGCAGCAACGCCTTTATCCACTCCCACATTTTTTCTTCTCCGATCTCTTTTTCTATAGCTGAAAAAATAAGTGGTGCATAATAGTATACATACAACTCCCGATCGTTGTAGTCGCCATTTGAGCGAACCTTAGCGATGGGGACAGGAATAAAATTTTGCATAGCACTGACTTTCGATTGCAGCTTCTCATGGTAAAGGTCTTCACTGATCAACTTCCGCGTGATATGAAGTGATAAGAATTCGGCGAACCCTTCGGATATCATATCACCTGCTTCTGAATTGAAACTACGCACATGGCCAAAGTAATAATGGGCCAATTCATGCGCCATATATTGTAGGAAGCCGGCCCCTTCGCTTTTGCTGGCAAACGTTTTCATACCATCATCCCACCCTACTTTGACAATGGTTGGGTATGATGCAAATAACCACGAGTTATATTTAGAAACGGGTGTAGTCTGGATGTACACCGCTTTTCCTTTGTAGGGAATAGCTAACTTATTTTCAAGGTATGTCTGATACGAATGAAGCGTCTTTTCTAGTTCGGCGAGTTGCTGATCATCTGCATCAGGATTTAGAAAATAGTTGCCATTTATAGATACCGATTTAAAATCACCTGCAAATAATGTAAGGTCTTGTGAATTATTACTTGTCACTTTAGCGTGCGTGCCCGAGATAGGTTGGCTGCCATTTACGTAAATTACTTTGCAATCATTACAAGTCACATCAAGATCATACGTTACTTTTTCGTACAACTTATCATTTTTCACATCATAGAGTATCGGGCACCATGCACTTTGAAGACCATCTGCCCGCAGTGTCGTACCATTGAATGCAATATTACCTCTCCAGTCTTCCACACTTGTGCTATCTGTAATCACCGGGTACATGCCCACATAATTAAAACGTATATTATGTGGGAGATATTTCCCTGATTCATTGTAAGATGGAATATAATAGGCCGATGATTCGCCGTAAGACAAGGTGTCCTGCAATGAACGTTCATATCGAAGGGGTAACATGAAAGGCTCCGCATTTTTGATATACCGGATATTCATGCCCGAATTTAGTCGTATAAAGTAATCACTAAGTCGTGGCATATTTGACAATGTAAGGTCGCACGCTATAGTACCATTTTTAACTGAAATCACCACATTTCCTTTGACATGAGGAATGGTATCCTGTGCAAATGTTACCATCGATACCAGAGAGAAAAGGAGCAAACTAAAAATATTTTTATTCATACAATTTGAAATTTATAAAATAGGAATTTGTGGATGAAATATTAGGGTTTATCGCAATAAAATTAGGTACAACGATTTTGTGATATGGAGCGGACACAGCGATAGCAAGTCTAGTCTCATATTACTCGATATATGTTTTTTTTATTGCTCATTTAATTTATGATAGTTAATCGAACGTGCTATGCCATCAACTTCTGGGAATATTAGGTCATAAGATATTCCCAATCTAAATAACTCCTTTTTTATGTCTTTTTTACTTGTCTTTGGAATTGTTATTCTATGAAAATTATATGGCCTTGAAAATTCTATTTGCGGATTTTTAAATATTTGAAAAACTCCCAATTGAGCTTTTATTCTTGGTGTATGGGATGGAGCCCATATAAAATAATAATCCATTGAATATGTTTGTTCGTTCAATGGATCAAATGTTACAGAGTCGTAATTGTTGTATCCTTCTATGTTCTCATATGCATATATTACCCCATCTTTGTCATATTGTTTTTCGTCTTCAACTGCAAAAAATAACGCATAAAGTGGTGAAAAAGTCCAATCTAACATTCTAGTTTTTAATCCATGATGTTGAGCAATCGCAAGATTAGCAATTTTACTACCAGTTCTATATTCTGAATAATTTCTAATGAAGAATTCTGAGAATGCATCTCTCTCAAATTTGTTTAATTTGCTGATTTCTCTAAAATTTTCAGTTTGATATAGTCTCCCAACTGATGGAATTATTTTCCAAGTTACATCTGATTGACCCCTGTAAATCCACCTTGACTTAGTTGAGTATAGATTGCGATCCATAATTCCTAATAAATCTCTTATTGAGGTGGCTGTATGTTCACCAAAATCATTAACTTCTACTCCAAATTCCATCAAATCCTTTTTTGTTCAATTGATTATTATAGTAATAAATTGCATATTACTTACTTATTTGTAAAACAAACTTACGACACACTCATGGTTTTTCCAAACATCTCAGCAGCTGAATTTAAAATCAATAACATCTAATAAATATCCTAAAAGTATCGATTGCTTATAATTCCAATATTAAAAACCGTACACCCTGACTCCTACCCTTTCAAAACAAATTTCATTTGTCATTAACTGTACATTACGGATATTATTCTTTTTTGCTTTTTAGGGAAAAATGTCCATGTTTTATTCTTTTCAAGATAATGTTCGGAGCTATGAGTATATGTTTGGTTTAGCTTTCAACTTGGTGTTTACGCCCAAATTGGCTAGATAAATCAATTACTTTTAGTCATTAATCCCCTTTAGTTAACGTTTAATTTCCTTCTCAATTAAAGCAGTCGATAATTCAACATTTTCCAATATTTTAACATCCTGGTCTTTCAGTCCTATATTGTTAAAATTAGCCAACGTGTATCCGTTTTTTATCGCTAAATTTTTTAATGCAACCTTAACATCTTCTTCAGATAATTCTATTTCCGTATTTGGATTTGACCAAACTTCAATTCCGTCTCCATAATCTATAATTCCAGCATAAGGATTGTATAAGTACAGTGCATAATCATCATACATATGCTGTCTAACTGCAAATAGTTCTTCATAAGATGCATTGATTTCAAGAAGTAAATTTCTAATGTTGGCATTCTTAATTATAGAAACATTTCCAGAGTTAATTAATTCTTTAAATGCAATATTTCTTGGATAATGTGCTTCCCAATAAAGTGCATTCGTCAAATGGAAATAATAATCTGACAACTTTTCTATTTTCATTCCATCATAATAGCTTGCCATTATTTTGGCTGAATTTGCCTTATTTATCCTTCTCTCTATGATGTTAGTTAATCCAACCTTATCATTTTTTAAGTCTTGCAGAATATTTTCAAGAATTAATAACTCTTGTTGGTTATTCTTTTGAATTTCATTTCTGTTGTTAATTTGAAGTGCTATCAAAATCCCAATAACAACAAGGATAATCTCTCCTAAAGCATAAAGTAGATACTTGCTGAACTTATTTTCAGTCAGCATTTGTTGTCTAATAATTCTAAAAATTTTTATCATTAGCTATTGGTTTGTCATAATGAAGCACAACTTACTTGATTGTACAACAAACCTACAACACACTTGCCATTTTTCCAAATATCTTTGTACTTGAATATAAAATCATAATCAGCTTAAAATGACCATAAACTATAGATTTTTAATTATTCCAATATTAAACATCGTAAACAACGACTCCTTTCCTTACAAAACAAATTTCATTTGCAATTAACCGAAAATACGGATGTTATTCTTTTTACTTTTTTGGGGAAACAATTTATGTTTTCTTGTTTTCAATACAACGTTTTGGTTAAACAGCATTTTTATACCGTTTAGATCTTGTTAGATGCTGATTGTCATCAATGCGCTAATCTATTACTAAATTATTAACCATTGGAGAAACACTTTTCCCTATCAAATGAGTTGACTTCATAAGTTTTTCATGGGGAATACCAGCATCCATTTGGAAAGTGAATCTTGAGATTCCACCTAGTGAATTACTGTGGCGAAGTATTTTCTCGGCTACCTCTTCTGGGCTGCCAACAAGCAGTGCCCCTGATGCTCCATTTTGTGCATTAAATCTTTCTCTGGAAACTGGAGGAAAACCTCTCTCCTTTCCTATTCTTGTAAACATCTCTGCATAGCCCGGATAATATTCTTCGATGGCTTCTTCGGTTGTATCGGCCACATAGCCAAGTGAGTGCAAACCAACTTTTAACTCTTCTGGTGCAAAACCTGCCTTTTCACCTGCTTTTCTATATAAATCGACCAATGGTCTGAAACGATGTGTTTCACCTCCAATTACTGCAACCATCAATGGCAAACCTAATGTGCCAGCTCGAACAAATGAAGCAGGAGTTCCTCCCACACCAAGCCAAATAGGTAACTTTTTTTGAAACGGACGAGGATAAATAGCCTGATTATTTAGAGCGGGACGAAATTGACCAGACCAATTTACAATTTCGTTTTCACGAATTTTAAGTAGAAGATCCAACTTCTCTGAGAAAAGGTCATCGTAATCTTCCAGTTTAAGACCAAAGAGAGCAAAGGATTCTATAAATGAACCGCGACCTACTACCATTTCAGCCCTTCCTTTTGAAATTAAATCCAAGGTTGCAAAATTTTGAAAAACCCTTACTGGGTCTGCCGCACTAAGTACCGTAACCGCACTGGTTAAAATAATTCGATTAGTACGTGAAGCTGCAGCAGCAAGGATAATCGCTGGTGACGAATCTAAAAACTCTTTTCGGTAATGTTCGCCAATACCAAATACATCCAAACCCACTTTATCTGCTAATTCAATTCTCTCAAGGAGTTGTGCTAATGCATCTGAATGGCTTACATCTGAGTCTAAAGGTGCTCCTGCAAAGCTATCTATTCCTATTTCCATGTTTATTTTTTAACTTTTAGATTAAGCTTATAACAGTTTGTATATGAAGCGTAGCCTGCCTATAGGCGGCCATGATTTCTTATTCATTTTTGTGCTTCGTGTTTTCATTATAAATTCAATTCTTTTATATCAAAGTAGCATCTTTCACAGACTAATTTAATTTTAGCAAATTCCATTGATTCGTCATTCCAACCATCAGTTTTAAGTCGCTCCTTTTCGCATTCCGAACACCAAGCTTGGAAATCATCTGTATCGTCAAGTTCCATTCCACGATAGGTTTCAAATGCTTCTTCAAATCCAGTTTTTGATTGCGTATTCAAGTGTTGACAGATAAATGCTTTTCTTAATTTTCCGTGAGCGCTGCATTCAATTAATTCACTCTCTATTTTCTCAACTTCTTCTTTTGTTATTTGCTTGGTTATCAAAAAGTATATTTCTAAATGGTCAGAAATAACTCGATAAGATCCAATTCCGCCAATTATGTCGAAAGTAATAGAAGTCAATTCCCAACCTGTATATTTGTCTCCATCAAAGTGAGCATTTGTTAAATTTGGGTATTTCTTTATTTCTCCAAATTCCTTGACTTTTAAAGTTCTAAATTTTCTTGGTTCAACGGAGTCTTCATTTGCCCAGGCCCACAACCAAGTGTTCGTATTTTGCGAAAATGTTCCGACTGGAATGTATTTGAAATAAATTTCCTTATCCTCGGAGTAAAGTCTTAATATTTCACTTGATTGATTATAGAACCAGTTTGCATAATTGTTAATGCCATATTCTTTCCTGAAACCATTTTGAAATTCAGTCAGTTTTTGACAAATCCTTTCAGCATATTTTTCGTATTTCAAAGGTTTAAATATCAATTCGATTCGATTTTTCTACATTAAGCATAACTTACTTATTTCTACAACAAAACTACGACACAATTGCAGTCTTTCCAAATATCTTCGTACTTGAATATAAAATCAACAACATCTGTCAAATAACCCTAAGCTATTGATTTCTGATAATTCCAATATTAAAACCGTACACCTTGACTCCTTCCCTTACAAAACAAATTTCATTTGTAAGTACCTGTAAATTATGGATATAATTCTTTACCATTTCTTTGAGTAAACTATCCATGTTTTTTCTTTTCAGGATAAAGGTGAGTACATCTGCATTACGACCGATAGTGAGTATAGTTAAGGTCTACATTTTTATGCATATGTTCATTGTTTTTTCATAAAATCCAAACTCCACTTTTCTATCCATTTTTTATTATTCAAGCTGTTATCCAAATATCCTTTAAAATTTGAAATCATTTCCCAATTACTAAATTCAACATTTCTTTTTCTCGCCTTTAAATGATAAAATAAAAATGATCCGGTAGATTTCTGCATATACCTGCCTTCATACATTAAGTATCCACCCAAGCAGGTAAATACAAAAATTTTATTATCTTCTTCAAAAAATAAAACTTTTTCAGAAGCGGGGTCATCCGGGATATAACCTAAATTTATCCAAGCTATCTCATTTTCGCTATACTCTATTTCGCAGTTAAAATTTACAAAATTAGATTCATCTTCAATTGTAGAATCTTTAAGATGAGGAAAAAAAGATTTATTTGCTTTAAATGATTGCCTTTGGTTAATCTCTATATTTTCATTTAAAAGTTTACCTTGCCAGGAAAATAGTGATATCAAATCACCTTTCCCGAATTGATTACTTGGAATTAGAAGAGATTTGGAAGATAAGAATTCGTATTTTTCATCTTTATTCTTTCTTAAATGCAAAATATCAAAATCTAAATTAAACTTTCTGCTCCTGAAAATAATTTCACTTGTAAATTCAGCATTAATTATGCTATCATTTAGGACTATTTCATCAAAATAATTAGGCATCGTTTTTTAAATTTAATTGAGCATATCGGCTGCGCTTTGCAGATGTTTTTGGCGATAGCCAAAACTGTCGTCAAAGCATCTGTACCGAAGCACGGCATAAATTATGGCTTCGTGTATCTGTTATCGTCATCAGTTGGAAATTGTTGGTGTTTTAAAAATCCAAAAACTATTATTCTTGATGGTTCAATTATGAAAACAATCGTACAACTTTTGAAAACACAATCTCTTATTTGTGGGTCGTCAAAGTATATAGATTGCCTAAATAAATATGGATTATCCGGAATACTTTGAGTCTTTCTTAATAATTGATCTTTTAATATCTTAGCAGCTTTGAGATTATCTGATGCAATAAATTCTATATGCTCTTTTAGTCTACTTTGAAATGATTTCTTATAGACGATCTTCATATTTCGAAATTACTTCATTCAATGAATTTTCCAATTCTTCATGACTTACTAATTCGTCATTACCATTATTGATATCTTCTAATTCTTTATGCAAATATTTTTGATTAGCCAGATAGTTTTGATCTTCATTAATAACTACTAACTCATCAGAACTAAATGCATTTAAAGATTGCATCACCCTGTCCAAGGCATTTTCTTTTATGTTTAATCTTACAGTCAACATTTTATTACATTTAGTATTTAATAACGAATATTAAGGATAAAAAGTTCGCCATTTTACTCCGATCGTCGCAGTTTGAAACTGCGATGCAATATTTTGCGAATCTTTAATTCAATACGCCCTAACTTAAAAATAAAGCACAAAACTATTTGCTTCTAGATTTTGTGCTTTAATGTATTAGTATTTGCGGTGACGAATTGCAAAACCTGGCCTGCTTTAGCAGGATTCTAAAAAAATAGGATCGAAGTTACGGAACTTGTGACGCCTTAGCGTTACTTCGACCATCGTCTCCGAGCTTGGCTGTGTTAGTGCCGTTCGGGTCGGCATACTTCGGCAATCTGGTACTATTCCTTTTAACTTATTTGGGCAAATTATGTGTGTTTTCTTGTTTTCAAGATAACATCGACGATAAACGAAGAAGTAATGCGACAGCTAGCTTTTCCGTCTTACAGTTTTTTCTCTGCCATTTTTCTCCTTTCGATGCCAAAATACATAAACAAAATTATAACAAGAAATATCAAAACTGCTAAAACAGACCAATTCCGTTGTTGATTTTTTACTTTATACCATTTTGGTGATTTAAAAATACTTTCTTTAAACAGATTTGCCATGAGTTTATCATCAGACTTAGCTAGAAGGTGATCCCTAACTAATGCACCAGATCGCTCAAAACTAATCATTTTCAAATTATGTTTAAGTAATATTTGCTCGAAATCCATCAAGTCTTCCTTCTTAATTGAGAAATTCATAGTATTAATAATTAATTCACTTTTATTATGCAATAGTCTTGAAGTTGTCCAATATTTGCCAAATTCCTCCATATTCAAGTAATAATATCCTTTGTCCAGACGCAATTGACATTTCTTTTTTGAATCTTCTTTTCGCTCATTTTCATCGAATTCATTATAAAAACAACCTTCTTTAAAATCAAATTCATATTCGGTTCTCATCGTTTCTCTAGCTAATGTGTCATACAAGCCTTTTATATAAGTAGAATCATTTGTATTTATATACAGATTAACTCCGTCAAAAGTTACACTTTGAATAGGCTGTATGCACTGATGGATTGAACGCACACTGTCAATATATGTCAGTTTTTGGGTTTTTAGTAAGTAACGATTGTCCGAAATTTGAGAAATTGTTTTAAAATTTCCTTCAACATGGTTATTCGAATACCCAACGACGAGATAGTCTCCCAAAAACACTTCAGGTAGTTCATTTACTATTTCACTTTCAATAGGCATTGGGTCCAAAAAAAGAACCATATTACAACTTGCAAAAAACAAATTGATTAAAATAATCACCAATAATTTAAATACTTTCAATATATTTTATTGTACTGATGGAGATCTTAGTTATTCACACAACAAAGCTACGACACACCTACGGTTTTTCCAAATATCTCGGCGTTTGAATATAAAAACATCATTAGCTGTAAAATGACCTTAAGGTATTTAATTATTACCATTCCAATATTTAAAATTGCACAACATGACTCCTACCCTTTCAAAACAAATTTGATTTGTCATAAACTCTAAATCACGGTTAATTCTTTTTAACTAATTTGGACAAATTATGTATGTTTTCTTGCTTTTCGAATATAACGGTTTTCTACTTGGCAATGTGGCGAATTTTTAGCACAAAATTTCAATAAAATTGGGAATATTTGTTTTAGCAGAAATATTTTAAAGAAGTACTTTAGCCGCCATATTGCCAAACCGATATTGGCAGATCAATTATCTTTTAATGATTACAACTTTCTCTTTTTTTAACTTTACTTTTATCATAAAAAATATAATTAACCCAAACATTAGAATAGTTATAAATATAAACATGTGGTTCAACCCGAAGCCGTTTTGGTCAAAAAAAAAAATTGGGTTTCATATATATTAAACCTTCTCGATTGTCAATTATTACATTAAATCTTTTTAATATTTTGTTCCCAATAAGTCCCCCAAATTTATAGTTAGAATCATTCTTGTTTTGTTTTTCTAAAGTAATTACACCTTTAGAAATAGTTTGATTCGCAATAATTAGTTCTGGAATAAATGCTACTTTTTTATTGCCAAAACCAATAATATTTGAAAATTTATCATATAAGTTGTTTTTTACTAAAAAACTATTGCCGACTATTCCGGTGCCTGTGTTTCCTGTGTCAAACAAAAACCATTCTGTATAATTTTTATTATCTACTTTAAAAGTTGCTTCAAAAACTGGACGAACGCCATTGTCTAAAATCATATTTTGTTTTACATAATCAGTTTCAATTTCGGGCAATTTGTCGTATAAAATCAGAACACTATTTTCGTAATCAATTTTGTAAATTTGGTCTAAGAAAAAGCTATTCCCAATAATTACATCTTCATAGTTTTCCATATTTTTAGTCTCATATATTTCAATACCACTCCAAGTCAATCCTTGAATTTCAATTTCATTGTTTGAACTTACACTCGTTTCATTTACACCATCGCTATTAGTAAGGTATCCTTTTTTATCAAAATTTATTTTGATTTTCTTTGATGATTTTTTATTTAAATTTACTGCATCAGCTCCCAAATCAAACTGTATATTCAGTAATTCTGAATCATTTATTTTTCCTTTAAAGTAAATTCTATTATCCTTCATCGTGAATGGAATCGTATCGTTGCCTTGCTTTACTTTCTTTGGTATTTTTAGGTTTGGGTAATTTGCAGAGATTCGAGTATAGCAAGAGTCTTTACCATTCAAAAGCACGATAAAATCTTTAGCTTCGCCATAATTCATAGTAAATGAAATACTATCAATATCAGTAATAAATTTTACATGTGTGGATTTTCGAGGTAAGTCTAAATAATAAATGTCTGGTTTAGTTTCAGGAAAAATTACCCAAAAGTTTGATTTGTAATTTATTCCGTCTAGTATTTTTACATTTTTTGAGTTAGCACGAATAATAGGCAGTTCTTGCTGGGCTGATAAGTTTTGAAAAATTATAACCAATAAAAGAACCAAAATATTTCTCATCTCTTTTGAATTGACTGTTATGTTAGGTTTCTGCCAACGATTTGTGCTCACGACGTAGCAGCGTTTAGCCGTTTTGGACGTTGATGACTTTATCATCAATAGTCTTTTTTCAATTTATCTTTATTATTGTTTTGCTTTTGTCATAGCTAAATTCAGCATCATCAATTTTTGTATTCTTAACTTCAATTGCTTGCCAAACAACTGTTCGATTTGGCCATTCGTATTCAATTCTTAGTGGTATACTCTTTATCTCCTCATAAATTATATCATAGAAACTACCTTTACAATCGGTGAAATATTTAGGATTTACATAATATTCGTTTGAATAATAGTATCTCCGATAAGAAACAGGTCCAGCTTTGCCTATGGGTTTTAATTTGATTGTAATTCGACTACATGACATGTTTAGGATTGTATCGATATTAGGTTCGATTTCGAATTCAATTAATTCGGCATCTAGTTTTGTCGCATCCAGCAACATTATTGTATCTGGATTTTGTGTTATAAAGTAATTAGATTTCTCTAACGATAGGAATATATCCTTTACAAAATATGATTCTCTATTTTCAAATTTTATTTTTCCTTTGCTATATGTATATCTAGATGATTTACCAATACCACCATAATCATAATTAACGTTATAATTTTCAACATGCGGTATAACCTTATGCTCAAATTCAATATATCCTTCAAATTCTTGTTTAGTATCTTGAGAATATGATTCAAAATTCAATAAGATTAATAATACAAAAATATTTTTCATTTAATTTTATTTCTGATAATTGATATCTAACTTATTTAATTCTACAACAAAACTACAATACAATTCTGGTTTTACCAAATATCATTAATCTACTACACTTCAATATTTGTATCACCTAACCACCGTCACGTCTCCACCAATTACTTCCGCTTTACCCGCAGCATCCACATATTGTACTAGATAAACATAGACACCTGGCAATACAAACTGTCCATCCTTCTTGCCATCCCATGATATTAGGTTCTGATCTGTGTTGGGTTCTATATTGAAAACTTGGTTGCCCCATCGGTCATAAACGGAAACCTGTTGGACTAGTTGATTGGTAACATTGATATCCCAACTATCATTTTGTCCGTCTCCATTCGGTGAAAAAATATTAGGGAAGACGATATCTTTTATGACTTCATTTACCCGCACTTCTACCTTACTCGTGTACAAACATCCTATATCATCCGTGAGTTGGATATCATATACAATCGACTGCGCGGTATCCGCCAATATGGGCGTAACACAGTCATCACAACTGAGATAGGTAGATGGTGTCCACAGGATATATGCTGGTTCTGGTGACAAACCTAGATTTAATGTTATTGTCTCTCCTTCTACTACATCAAACATAGTCTCATCAATGACAAAACCTTGTGAAAGCGAAGCATTAATGGTTATGTATTGGGTAAAGACACACGCTACATCGCCTTTTATATCTAAGGTATAGTTCCCCGGTGCCAAGCCTTCTATCACAAGGGGAAATACTGGACTATTGATGATGCTATCTTCTAAGGTGACTAAATAATTGCTACAGCCTTGGACGTCATTTATTAATATCTTACCATCATTTTCACCTGGACAACTTTCTGGAACGACCACATAAGTAGCGGTTATAATTGCTTGTTCAAATCTTAGTCTAACATAAGTATATCTGGCACAACCATTAGCACTTGATGATGGATTTGTAGTGATGCCTTGCATCTTATTTTCATCAAAGACGACACCATTGTAGGTAATACTTTCTCCCAATTTTAGAGACAACTCTATCGTGTCTACGTCGGCAGGGAAAAAGTAAAATTGTATGTTTACTATGCTGTCGCAGCCATTACTATTTTGTACAATATAGGAAGCAGATGGATTATTGACATCATAGACCACACCATCAAAAACAAAATTTTGTTCTGCACAGAGTGTATCTTCTAAGGTAAAAAATGATGTTGGTAAAAATGAAAGATTGATATTGATAATCGAGTCGCATCCATTACTTGCTTGATTACCTAGTGTAACTTGGTCTGTTGGATTGGTCGCATCATAATCGATTCCATTGATATTGATAGACTCACCTGCGCATAGTGTTTGGTTGATGTTATTGATTTTTGGACCTTCGAAGTTTAGTTGAATATTGATCACAGAGTCACATCTGATGCCGTCTGAAGATGGAATATTTTCTGTCCCTGTCGGATTATTGACATCATATCTCGTGCCATTGACAATTAAAAATTCGCCATCACAAAGCGTAGGATTTAGGTTTTCCAAGATTTCATCTGTGAAAGTTAGATTGACCACCACCGTGGAATCACAGCCTGCCTGACTGCCGCTGATAATGATTTCTGTTCCAATAGGATTATTGACATCATAAGTGGTTCCATTGACTATCAGGGATTGGGTATTGCATAAGGCTTGGGTCAGCGTACTTGTTACTTCTGGTAAAAAATTGAGATTAACATTGATGATAGAATCGCATTGTCCTAATACCTGAGAAACTACGATTTCTGTACCTGTGGGATTGACTTCGTTGTAAGTAATCCCATTGATGACGATACTTTCTCCTTGACATAATTGACTATTTATCGTACTGATCCTTTCTGGAAAGACACTAAAACTGATGGTGCTGTCTATACCTTTTCCAATGCAATTTTGATCCGTAAATTGTTCTATTTTGATGGTCACAACTCCTGTCAGATTATTATAATCAGCTGGACAGAAGGTCATCAAATAATTATTACTGATGGTATTGGTCGTGTCCATCTTTACGACTGTATTATTGGACAAAATGGATGTAACCACTTGGTACGGTCCTTGCCCACTTAAGGTAAAACCTACATTCACACAGGACGATACACATACATCATTGACGGGATTTATTTGGACTTTTGGTTCATAAAAGACAACTGGAACACCTGCCGAAACAGAAAAACAAGCATCCGTAAAATCAATAGTACCCTGCAAAGTAGTATCAGCCGAAACCGCTGATATATAATACGTTGTACCTAAAACACCATTGCCCGGAAAACCAAAAACTGGCTGCGATGATGTCGCCAATATATTGCCTAAAACAGTACCTGCATGATCATGTAACACAAAGACCAATCGATCATTATCTTCGAGAATGCCATCACTGTTGTAAGACGCTATCACGTTCTCTGATGCGCATACTGTCAATGGAGCATCTGTAAAATCCATCGTCCCTGCACTATTCGCACATGCGCAATTTTTACTGCCTTGTAAGATGACAACTTCACATCTATTGGCATCTGTAATGGTAAAAGTATATAACGAATTAGATGGAAACGTATCGGATAGAAAATGACTTGTAGAAGGTAGACCATTTACCTTATATGTACTAGTGTCTCCTTGACTAATATCAAAAGATACAATATACGTTTTAGTCACTTCATCACAAATGGCAGTTAGTCCAGAAACTATTGGCGAATTAGCTATTCGGACATACGTACTATCCGTTACATAACAATCATCCGTAGGTGTAAAGGTCATGATATAATCGCCACGTAATCCAGTGGGATCAAAAGTATTATTTGTTACCCCTAATCCAGACCAAATACCTTCCATTACATTTGGATCATTTAAGGTAGTAAGATCGAGTGGTGAGGCATTTAGACATAATGTATCAGCACCAAGTTTTGGTTTCCCACCAGACATCACATCGATATTTATCTGACTATTCATAAAACATCCATCACTTGTAGTCACTTTGATATAAAAGCTTGTATCACTGAGTAAAGTGACCTTGGAGTTAGGTAATTCATTAGTAGGGATATCAGGTGAATTTTTATAAAATTGAACTTCATCATCTATACTAGATACTACATAATCTTTTAAATTGATCGTATCTCCATAACAAACTTGGATGCCGTTTGTAACTTGAAAAATGGGGTCATCAAAAACACTGATCGTGAAGGTAGCTGGTGTAATACATTGATCATTAGGCGTAAAAACCAATTCCACATCTTCGTACAAACCACTAGGACTAAACAAAGCGCCAAAAACACCAGGGCCTGTCCAAGTCCCAGAAATACCCAGATCAGTCACAAAAGTGTTTAGATTTATAACATCAGCAGACTGGCATATTTGTGTACCTGGCAATTGAAATGGTGCGTCCGACATGACTTCAATTACAATGGTTCCATTCGCATAACAAGTACTCGTAGGATCAAAAGTTAAGATAATTTGCCCTGACAATCCAGATGGATCAAAAGAGTTTCCCGTCACGCCTGTGCCACTCCATACACCATCAATACCTACAGGGTTTATGTAGGTGGTTAAATCAATTGGAACAGCATTTTCGCATACATCAAGCTCTTGATAAAAAGTAAATTCTACAGTTATATAGACATCTACACTTTCGGTATAACTACATCCATTTCCTTCTATACTGATATAATACGTAGTGAATGTTGTAGGCGAAACAATGCTACTTAATAATTCATTCAAATTTGAAGGTGGGTAGTCATCATGAAAAGTTACCGTGTAGCCAGGTTCCACATTAATTAATGTTGCTAAATCTATACTTTCTCCAAGGCAAATCTGACCAGGTGTTATGTCAAAGTCTGGAGGTTGCGGGACAGTTGCCGTCAATGATAATGGTGGGTTAAAATATGGGCCACAATTAGTGACATATCCTCTGATGGAAAATATAGTATAAGTACAATTTCTACAATAAGTGTAAATAAGTGTATTGTCTATATTGTCATCAATTCCATCAAAAAAATCGTACATTGTATTCACCCAAGAAAGCCCACTATAATAATATCCATCTTCACAGATTGTTTCACTTTCTATCCAGTACACACCAGGGGTAGGAAAAGTGATTACAAATGTATCACAACAACTTGTGCCTCCATCAATAATGGTAAAATTGTAATTTATTGGGTCTGAAATTAAAACTTCTAGGGTTATGGGAATGGGGTCAGAATCGCAACCATTTTGAGTAATGACTGCATAGATTACAGTAGTTGGGCTAAAATAAAATTGTGAAAGTGGAATTTGTATGGTCAAATTAATATCTTCGTAAAACGACACAATAGCAGACCCAAAATGAGAATTTACAATGGCATTTAAATCAAACTCAGCAAATCCAGGTGTGGACGATTCGCATTGTTGATAATTGTATGTGGTCCCAGTTGGTTTGGGTATTACTGTAATATATATTTCATCTCTTGCTGTACATCCTGAAACATCTGTTACGGTAACTTCAAAGGTATTACTAGAAGAAATGTTCAGCAATGTAATGGATTGGGTTGTTTGATTTGTAGACCATAGATAAGTATCGGGATTGGGCGCTGTATTATTTGCTATCAAAGTGACATCATCACCTTCACATACGGTAATACCAGGACCTAAGTCTACAATGAAAGGACATAGATTTTTTAAAGATGGATATGTTGATTCTTCGTTACAGATAGAAGAATTTGCATAAGATTCTAGACAAAAAAAGAACATAACAACCCATAAGGTCGCCATTATTATCCATACCTTTTTATGCAAAACTTCTAAAGCCATTTATCTTAGTTAAAACTAAAAACATTAGATGCAATGGTGAATCAGAATGATCTCTTGTCTTTTCCTAATCTCTAATCTTCTTTCACAAAAAATTCATTCTAAACACAATAACACCAACAAATATACATAAAGCCCCCAAATAAACTAATAAAATTGAATACTTTTATGACAAATATCAAAATTAATATATAATAATTTTTGAATTGTACAGAATATAAGTTGATAAGATATTGAATAAAGGAATCAATATTTAAACAATAACAAACATCGATCTCCAACAACATCTAAATAGAGAATAGTCCAAATTTAGGACGGATGGTAAAGATCAATGACAAAAAAAAGTGATAAGATAGATGAGGTTTATAGGCATTGCATATTGAATTTGTAAAGTTTTAAATGCACCGAGCTTAAGAGGGGATTGTAAATCGAAAAATATCCAGGTAACCAAATCGCTCATCAGTCTTCGATTCACTCAGCATAATGGTCGAAAGGTGACAACAAGGAATGGTTTAGGGACGTAGTCCTGTAATCTTTGTATCATCAATACCCGTCTGTCGTTATGTAAATACGCAGTCATATGGTCTTAAAGGGTAAAGAGTTAACGTCTTGTACATTGCAGATGTTATCGTGTCATTAACGCTTCATGACTACTCACTAATTGATAACATCGTTTCATGTAGGCTTAATGGAGCGACAATAAGAGATAACTACGTCTCATGTAGGCAATATCAAATAAATCAAGGAATTGTACAACAATGCAAAAATATAATGTAATGCTTTATCCATCATTTAGACTCAACTTTGTCTTTGTCTTCAGAGTGTAAGAGATATTCTAAAGACCACTGTATTAAGCATCTAAATTAATGTGAGCATTGAGCATAATTAAAAGCAACCCTTTTATTTTAACCAATAAATCATTAAATCATGATGCGTTTTTTAGTTTTAATTCTTTGTTTTATTTTTGCCAAAAGCACACTAACAGCTCAGGTAAGCATTGGATCTGTACTGACGGATACTTCTGCCATCTTAGATCTGTATGCTACAGACAAAGGCCTTTTGGTCCCTCGTCTTACTACGGCACAAAGAGATTTGATATTCAATCCCGCCAAAGGTTTGATGATCTATAATTTCGACTCTGATGAAATCCAGATCAACCGTGGAACAAGCATTATACCTTTGTGGACAGGATTCCAAGGTAGTAGCAGCGGAAACGTACAGTCTATCACAGCTACAGGCGATTTATCCACTTCATCCATAACATTCGAAGCCATAGATAGCTTAGAAATTACGCCACCCGCAGGAACTTATTTGGTCTTGTTTAATGGACAATTTGGACTTTTAGAAAGTGTTCCTATAAGCACAGCACAAGGCGTTATCGACCTAAATGCTGCCTACGATGAGTTGATGGCTGTTCCATCTACAGCCCCGCATGGACCAGTTCTTGGCAATGAAGAAACTATCTTACCAGGTGTGTACGATATGGCAGCAGCGGCATCTATCGCAGGCAATTTATACTTGGATGGTGGTGGAGACACGACTTCAATATTTATTTTTAGAGCTGGTGGAGCTTTTACAACAGGAGCAGGAACTACTGTAACGCTACTCAATGGTGCTCGAGCTAGAAACATCTATTGGATAGCAGAAGGTGCTTTAAGTCTCGCTGCCAATACCATTATGAAAGGTACTTTGATCTCTCACAACGCTGCCATTTCTGCAGCAGCTAGTTCCAATCTAGAAGGCAGGATGTTCTCCACTACAGGTGCAATCACTTTTGGTCCGGGTACAGCTTACGTTCCTTCGGGCGATTCTTATGTAGATCTTGGCGTATTGTCCACATTTGTCATGTTTACAAATTCAGGCGCGGTGAGCAATACAGAACCATCTATTATTACAGGTGATGTAGGGACCAATCTGGGAGCTATCACAGGTTTTGATTCACTCAATGGCAATATTTATGGCCCTGGTGCAGCACCCAATCCGGTCAATAATACTTTGGTAAGTTTTAGTGTTTACGTAGATGACGTCATGGTCCCATTCTCTAGCAGAACCACAGATATTAACACTTCTGTGATTTCCGTTCAAGCACTGGCAACGGTAGCATCTGATGCATCTATCAATATCAGATGGCACGTAGATACGGGAGGTGTAACGTTAGGCAATAGAATACTTTCTTTAATAAAAGCCGATTAGTGTCTTTTGAAATTTACGAAAATAATTTATAATCAAATACAGATCGTAAAGCAACAAAGACTAAATGTAAAAGTATTTTACCGTCAATATCCAAATACTTCTAATTTAAAATAATTCACCCAAAGCAAGATATATGAAAAGACATCTCGCTTTGGGTGCTTATTAATACTTCTAACAAATATCACGTTACTCATTTAGACCTTTCTCAAAAAGATCTTTGAAGCTTTTATTTTTTATAATCTTCCTTATTAACTGTAACTGATGTCAAAAGCTCCTTTTTTGAATCATAATATTCAGCTTTTAATTGTATGACACCCATTTCAACTGCGTCCATTAATACATTCTCAATTTGTTTATTATTCTTTACTTCTTGCTTTAGAACATCAGAAATTAATGGATCCTTAAAGTACAAACTTAATGAATCCGGTACTTGGATTTGGTACACTAATTGCCTTTGGTTATTGATATCTATTGCCAGAATCAAACACCCTGAACTTTTATCTTCAAAAGGCAAATTCCTGTTTAATATTTTTAAATATGATTTATATTCATTAGGAAGAAGGGGATTTTGTTGACTTTCTTGTTTATTTTCAGAATCCAGTGTTGCCAAATTACTTTTCCTAATTCTTTTTTCATAGTCATTCACAGTACTTTTGTTAAGAAAAGTTTCTAATAATTTTTGATTATTTTTTGCCAGAAAAACAACTTCAAAACTTACTCCTTCGTTTAGCAATATCTTTGTGTCTGGAAGTTGTAATAATAATTCAGTGTACATATCAGGAAACAATTGAGTATAATATTCCTTTTTGGCTTCAGAATCTTCTAAGGTTGTAGCAAATGTCAATCGAACAAGTGTATCTACAATTTGCCTCGCGTGGGTATGAGATATCACACTACTTTTGATTGTTTCAGAAGCTAAGTTGTAATTCTTAACAAAATCATTGACCCTATCCTTTCTACTTTTACAACCAACAAAGGAGAACAAAAGAATTGTGACGATAAAAAGTGTTATTCTCATAATAATTCTATTTATTGTGTTTACATTTATTTTTCTCAAAATAACAAAAAAATGATCTCTTTTTAATATTTTATATTACAATTGGTGCAATAATAGTACTTTATAATTAAAGTAATAGATACAAATACATTTAATTTTTCAAAACCTATTTTAATATCTTAAATAACACCAAATTTTTAATTAATCCATAAATCTTATTGGTGTATGTTTAAAAATTTTCTTAGTTGATAATCAATTGGATATGGTTCTGACGTGAAAAGAATTAAAGAGTTTAAGCCACTAAACGGTGAGATTGTTTTGAAGTCAGGTTCATAAGATATTGATTATAAGCCAACAAAAATTACGCTCTACTATTTATTCAATTAAACATTCCACATTAAACAATTCAACATTAAACATTCCACATTAAACTATTTTTCCCAAACTTTGCTATCTGTTTCCATTTTTATACTTAACTTTGTTTAGGATTTCCAATGATAACTTCCATGCTATATCATTCAAATCTAAAAGTTATTTCTTATTATATAAATTATTTCACTCAAGCTAAAACTATGAGATTTTCATTTTACCATTCTTTTATTTTGTTGTTTCTACTATTACAATCTCCTAGCGAAATTATTGGTAGAAATACGTCCGATAACGAAACATTCACCATCACTTCATCCAAACAAAAAATAAGTTTCTCTATCGAAAAAAAGGTATTAAAAGCAAAACTAGAGACGGACGAAGTTATACAATGTAATGTAAAAACAGGCGAGTATTTTAGAAAATATATGTACTTTGACAATACAAGTAGTATTAAAGAAGTTGCCATAAATGGTGTAGACATCAGCCCAATCATCACAGATGATTTCCCTAGGTCCGGCATCTTCCATAGTGATTCTAAACTTCTATATGTAGACCATAGATTTAATACCAAAAGTAAGGATATCGATATCTTTACCGAAAAAGAATTTGATGATTTTAAATTTATCGACTTATTAAAATTTCAGCTGTATTCCTATGCAGTAACCTATTCAGAGATTATCATAGAAATACCAAATTGGTTGGAATGTGATTTACAAAAGTTCAACTTTGAAGGGCAAAACATTACCACAAGTGTAGAAGAAAAAAGTAAGTCAAAAATATATACTTTCATATTGCAAAATATACCTGCTGACCTCACATTAAAGGCTGTGCCTGATTCTCGTGTGTATCAGCCACATATCATGCTTCTACCAAAAAAAATGGAGTTAGATGACAAAATGGTAGCGCTTCTACCTGATATCAACAGTCTTTATGGTTGGTACAATTCATTGGCAAATGAGATAGGTAATGATAGATCCGTTTTGGTTTCATTGGTGGGAGACATCACAAAAGATAAAACCACTCAATTGGACAAAATAAAAACCATTTATTACTATATCCAAAACAACATAAAGTATGTAGCTTTCGAACATGGCATCATGGGATTCAAACCAGAATCGTGTCAAAACGTACTAAAAAATAAGTTTGGTGATTGTAAAGGTATGGCAAATCTAGCTAAAGAGATGCTCCAAATCATAGGTGTAGATGCCCGTTTGACTTGGCTCGGCACGGACGGATCACCTTACAACTATGATTACCCGTCAGTCTATGTGGACAACCATATGATCTGCACGATTATATTAGATGGAGAATACATTTTTCTAGATCCTACTGAAAAACACAATGACTTATTTGCCTATGCTAATCGTATCCAAGGTCGTGAAGTTCTCATCCAAGACGGTGACAAATTTATAAAATCCATCGTGCCTAATCAAGATAAGGATAAACACCTTTCTCAATATGATCTCCATATGCGTATGGAAGGAAGCTTACTCAAAGGTGATGGTAATCTAATCATGAAAGGAAATAGTAAAACAAGTTATGCATCATTTATACAATCATCAGGCGAAAAAAACAAAGATAAAGCCATTAATTATTTACTAGGAAATAATGACAATAACTTCAGTGCTACCACGACCCAAACACAAGTCATGCCGAGTAGAGATGAAGATTTTCATTTAAAATACGAACTAGTAGCGGATAATCAAATATTAGTCTCTGGTCAAGAAAAATACATAAATCTTGAGTTTGAAAGACCGCTTGGTAATATGGTGATAGAAGACAAAAGGAATTGTGACTACTATCATGGATATAAGCAATATGAACAATCCAATATTCACCTTCAAATACCACCACAACATACGGTAAAGTATCTACCACCATCCATCACAGAAACCAATGAATTGGGAAGCTTTCATTTCAGTTACGAAGTAAAAGAAAACAAGATATTGTATAGCAAAAACATCGTATTAAACAAGACACAAATCCCGGTAAAAAGCTTTGATACTTGGAAAAAGATGATCAAAAAGCTCAACGAATTTTACGACGATAGAATCATTCTAGAAGCAGCTAAATAAACCATAAAAACAACAAGAATGCGCACATATACCTATTTACTTATATGTCTGATCGGCTTATCTCTATTGCCACAAGACAGCCTTGCACAAAACAAAAAAAAGGTCAAAAGAGATGCCAAAAACATGGAATTCTACAATGCCGTAGTAGATGTTAATGACAAAAGCTTTGACGTGACGACAGCACCCGAAGCTTGGAAAAACGAATCATATGTTTTATTAGCTATCAATACTTACATCAATGTAGGATCAAAGAAAGGTCAGTTGAGAGGTATTAATCGAAAAAGAGTTTTATTGCAAGACCAAAACGCTGTAGAATTATTTACAGAATTTTACTTCCAAGATTCTGAGACTATTCTCATCACCTTGACCAAAAAAAATGGAGAAGAAATTGAAATCAATACTAAAGATGCGATTAAGGTTACCACAGAAGTACCCTCCGTATATTCAAGTAGATTTCAGTCTTCACAATCATATAAATTTGCCATTCCCAATATCGAAATAGGAGATATCTTGGATTTTACTACGATTTATTCTCAGGATTTCGGAGGTATATTATCGTATGCGGATGCATTGAGTGATTCCGAACCCATTTTACATCAGAATATTACGATAGATATTGAAAAAAGATGGGATGTCTATAGAAAAACCTTTAATACGGATGCAATATTTGAATTCGGCGAGGGGAAAGGACATGCTTTTGATGGAAGTCCATATATAGGCATGAATAGATTTTCACTCACAACCACCAACCTTGAAGCAAGATCAGATGACAATTGGGAAAATGTGTACGAAATAGAACCAATTATCAAATTTGTGGGTATTTCGCCCGCTTTCAAATCTTACTATTTTGGCTATGGTAGAGTTAAAGATAGTCTAGACGTAACTGCCATATTAAACAAAGTAGTTAAAAACATCAATATAGATGAAGCATATTATGACCCTATTACGAACACAGTACTAAATAAAGTTAAAAATTCGGTTACAAAAACCGATCAGCCGAAGGTAAAAGCTGATGCTTGTTATTATTATTTAAGGGAATTTATGAATGATAGATTCTATCCTTCTAAAGCCATAAAAAGTATAAAATCGGGGACTGAAACCTATGAATCTATATACGGTGACTTCACTTCAATGGAAGAAATGGTTTTTTTAACCTTGTTTACGTCCATGTTGAGAGACTTTAAAGTAGAAACTGAAGTTGTAGCATTATTAGCTGATAGAATGGGAGACTTATCTAATGCTGTCACGCTAAATGAACTATATTTTGGTATCTATGTGCCAAGTTGTGATACTTACTATTGGCCGATGAATAAAAATAGTACACATCTCGATATCCCATACGAAATCATGTCTGGTGCTAAGGGCCAAGGAATGTTAGATACAAAGGATAAAAAACTGGAAAACAAACCAAAATCTAGAATGGTGCAACCAGTAACAGCTGACCACAATAAAGAAAAAAATGTCATGAGTTTCAGTTTTAATTTAACAGACTACACCACTAAGATCAAAAAACAAATGACCGCAACCGGTTATCAAAAGAAAAATTATAAGTCGTTTATCGAAGAGTTTGGTGATAATATGTTTTTGGACTTCTTAAGCATGTATAACGACATTGATATAAGAGATGAGTTGGAAGATTACAAAACCAAATCTGCAAAAGATAAAAAGGGCGTTTATGAAGATTTTGTGGAAAAGTCTGACAAAAAAATGGCCGATGCTTTTAAATCTTGGATAGAAGAAAAAGATACAAAAACAGATCTAATCACCTTTGAAACGATATCAAGTGGAAGATCATCAGATCAGCCAGACTTGAAAGTAGAAGCAGAATATACCACAGATGGATTGTTAAAAAAGCTAGGGCCAAATCTCATTTTCGACATTGGCAAAAATATAGGAGGACAAGTATTTATAGAAGAAAAATCAAAAACAGGTCGCAAACATGATATTTTTATGGGTGCAGCACGTTTGTATGAATATCAGATGGAAGTAGAAATCCCCGAAGGATACTTTATTGAAAACATAGAATCCCTAAATAAATCTGTCACTAGTGAGTACATCTCTTTTAAATCTACCGCTGTGATAGAAGGTAATAAACTTAAGGTAAATACCTACAAATCCTACGATAAACCCAAAGCCCCTAAAAGTGCCTGGAATGATATCGTGAAAGTCATAGATGAAGCATATAAGTTCTCGCAAGAAAAAGTGATATTAAAAAAGAAATCTTAGGGAGTAGTTTATTTAAGGTCTGTTAACACTGGTTTAAACAACTGATAATCTATAATATATGTTATTAATGGACAATCTAGTGCAAGGCCTTTTAACATTTTCAATTAAAACTCACGTACTTACGTTTTTTAATCGACGCCTCATGCCGGCTAGGCAAATACTTTTTGCATTGCCCAAAAAAGTAACCAAAAAAGTCTAGTTCAAAAAAAGGTAACTGAATGGTGCAGCTTTGCTGCATTTGAGTGATACGAAATCACTCAAAAATGAAGGCACTGATTTAAACTTAAATCAGCTAGTTGTATTGCTGTCGTTCATTCTCGTTGCCTACCCACCCCTTTCGGGTTCCTACACTTCTCGCAATGTCATGCTCGACCATAAAGGATCGTTCAGTCATGCATTTTTCTATTGCCATTTTTAACCATTCTTTTAAATTTTGTATATATTTGGCAATAGACGCACTTTTGCAACTTCATTCATTATTGCTGTTTTTTGAACAAACGTCTCCGAAAAGTTATCTCACTAAATGAATGGCTGGCTCTTTCAGTAGAGCCTACTTACTTAGCCATTAATACTTTTTCTAATCGATAATTGACCAAGCCTGAACCTTCATTTACAAAGCTTTCAGGAAGGACTTTATATCCATTACGAAGGTAAAAAGAAACGGCAACCGCACGCGCCTCAATAAATAAATGCGTAACGCCGATGGAAAGTGCATAGTCTTCAAAGTAATTGATTAGCAAACTGCCCAATCCTTTGCCTTGTTCAGATGGATCTATAGCAACTTGCCTCATTTGACACCACTCACCTACCCTTCTGATAAGACAGCAACCAATTGCTTCAGCTTTTCCGAGTCTATATAAGCCTATATGCAGATCTTCTTTTTCAGATTGTAGTTCTACTGGTGTGAATGGTAAAAGTCCATCACGTAGTACCTTAGTGCGTAAACTAAGTAAGTCATGGTAAACATCTTCTTGTCCAAACTCGACTACATGAAATGCTAATTCGTGGTTATGATTTGTGTTCATTCACACAAAGGTAATAAATGTTGTTAAAATTGAATAAGGAACTAAGTGATATGTGTAGCAAATGAAATGCAGAAAATGGAAGCAATATTTGTTTAAGGGTATCTTATTTTCTAAAAACGAAATCTCACCGCCTTTTTGTCTTTAGTTTAAAAGTCACTGAAGACGGTGTAAACAAAAAACTGTTTGAGCCAAAAGTAAGGTAATATCAGGGAACAATTTTAAATAATCGAATATGTCAATCAAACCACTAATCTCAAAGGCGAGTTTTTTTTGTTTCCGTCGGGAAGATGACATTTAAACGTTAAGAAGACAAAACAGCGGCGGCATTTTTTGTTTACTTTTTTTTGCTGTAGAAAAAAAGTAAAAGCCTTGCCGGCTCGAGGCAAATGATTTGTAGGCTTAGTATGATTAAAATTACAGCAAACGATTTATTTAATTCAGAAAAGTGAAACTTATTAAACACATCTTGACTCCCTCCATATTCCACCAAAAAAAAAAAGACCCACTTCTGCTTCCAGGAATGGGATCTTTCTCTCTATATAAATCTACTATCAAAACCCGTACCCAAGCGAAATACCGAACCCAGTATTTCTAATCGATGTCTTATCATCCGCAACCCTATTGTCGTTGGGATTGACATCTAGCATACCTAGCTGCGCATTAAATTGCACAGAAAGACCACCTGCTAACTCATAACCAAAAAAGATATTTGCTCCTGCATCAAATCTTCTTGCATAAAACTTTATCAAAGGATCTGTAAGTGCGACCTCATTCTGAAAAACGATGTCATCATCCAATGATACGCCACCTGACTCTGCTTTTACATTACCATTAATTCCATAAGCTACATAAGGTCCAAATCCCAACAAAAGAGATCCTGCGCCAACTTGTGCTTTGTATAAAAAATTGATAGGCAATTCTGCATAAGCTAATCTGTATGTTATTTTACCCAAATCACTTTCATTTTTTGCACCTTTCTGTACATACAATAATCCTGGTTGTAAATAAAATTGACTGGCTAATGGAATGCGTGCAAATACGCCACCTTGAAAACCAAGCAGTGCATCGTTCTCTTCCGCGACACCATCACTACCATCTCCTACTAGATTGAAAAGATTAACACCACCTATTACACCAAAAGATGTTTTAGCTTGTGTTTCATCTTGCGCTGTTATGTGTTGTACATGTATCATTAAACTGATAAATACACATAAATATATTGCTCGCATGACTATTTATTTTTTTGTTTTGTATAATATAAGTTGGTTGGTAAAATGATTTATGAAACTATATATTACTTAGTCCCGCCTTCCAATTCAGCATCTGTTTTCATTTTTTCATTGGCCGTTATTAAAAACTCGACACGTCGATTAAGTGCACGTCCGTCTTCAGTTTCGTTGATATATTTTGGCAATGATTCCCCATATCCTACCACAGATATTCTATTGTTAGCTATTCCATTTTGTTTAAGATAATTCGAGACAATAGATGCTCTTTCTGTGGACAATTTTTTGTTATATCCATCACTACCTTTACTATCTGTATGTCCTTGTAGTTCTATATCAGTGTCAGCGTAATTTTTAAGTACGTCTGCCAATTTATCCAAACTCACTTTAGAATCTGCATTAAGGGCTGACTTGTCAAAAGCAAATAACACGTTGCTACTGAATTCTACAACAATACCTTCACCTACTCGTAATACTTTCGCATCAGGTACTTTTTTTTCTATTTCTTCAGCTTGTTTGTCCATTTTCCTTCCTATCAATGCTCCAGAAACACCACCTACCGTAGCTCCAATGATAGCACCTAATGCAGAATTTCCAGTAGCCTTACCTACTATAGCACCTGTTGCGCCACCAGCTGCCGTACCAATAGCGGCACCCTTTTGTGTTTTATTGAGTGAAGCACATCCACCAAAAATAACAACTATAAGTAGTAAGATGATGGGGCCTTTATGTTGAGAAATCATGACATTTTGTTTGATGTGAATAAAAAAGAAAAATGTTTTGCTTAATAAAAAGAGTAGTTAAAAATTGCCGACAGTAAATAAAGCATATCATGTACTATCTCAATATTTTTTACTATTAATTATATGCTCAATTTATCAAAAGAAATGTATCATATAAAAATTGGTTTAGAAAAGTTGGCGCTACATAAACAATTGATGATGCAAAGGTACAACCCACACAATACTAAGGTGTTACATAAATTTTGGAAAAATTTATATAATTATATTTTTTGACTTTTACTATCTTTATAAGCCATCTTTTGGACATATATAGAGATCAATAAATGATATAAAATAAATTGAAAATTGTATAAAGTTTTAATGTCGTTTTGCCCCTACCTTTGAACTTTTTAATTCATAAAATCAAACAAGATGCCATTAATAACCATTTTACTCGTTCTTATCGCCGTAGGTGTATTACTTTGGTTGGTCAATACTTACCTTCCTATGGATAGCAAAATTAAAAGTATATTAAATGCAGTTGTAGTGATCATTGTGGTGATCTGGTTGTTGCAGATTTTCGGTTTGTTAGACAGTTTAAGATCTGTAAAAATATAATGCATCAGCATCAACCTTTCTATTATTTAAGGCAAAGTTATCTAATTTAGAAGTTCTAAAATTTATCAATTATCCGTAGGATTCAATAAGCATCCTACGGATTTTTCTAGAAATAAATCGATAAGAATCTAATTTGGCTTCGTAGGAGTTTATTTAATACTACTTTTGATTACTATGATGTTAAAAGATGTGTATAACTTTTTGATATAACTTACTCTATATTCAAAAAACATCAAATCTCACCCAATAAGTATTCCTTTATTGTTCAAATATTTTTTTCTTAATATAAAACATTAGATATGAATAGCATTTTCAAAGGACTTATCGCTGGTTATGGCGCGTCAAAATTAGGTGGTGGTTGTATAGGTACGATTGTCGTTTTTGTAATCATTTGGATAGCGCTAGGTTCTTGTTGACCTAAATAAGACAGCTTATGTTTCAGACCAATTTTGCAATATTTTAGATTTATTGTATAACACAATTATTTGCTAAAAGCGGCACCTTTGCCTTGTGGAAATTCATTCACAAATCATATTATATCATTATGAGTAAGGATAAAGGTTCAAAAAACAACAAAAAAGCTCCGGCAGATAAATCTGGCAAATCAAAAGAAGGTTCTGATTACAAAAATGAAGGCAAAAGTTCCCCTAAATCAGGAATAGATGCATTTGCACCTAAACCACCAGCAAAGCCAGCTCAAAAAGGTTAATACTAGGATTCATGCGCACCGGTGTGTTTCTTATGAATGGATAGGTCGAGGTTGCTTTCGTATTCCAAAACCTTCCATTTTTTTCTCAAAAATCAAAAGAACGCTTTCGTATTTACAATATATTTTATCTTGGAATAATTGTATTAACGTATTTACAAGATTAAACTACATTTCCAATTTACAATCAAATCTCAATCTTCTTATTCCTCAAATTCATTTGGAATAAAGAATTTGTATTCAATCAACCTGAAACTTTAAATAGCCAAATGATAGAAGTAATAAAACACGGTATAATTCTCGAAAAATCAACAGATGGTTTCGAAAATGAAGGCGTGCTCAACCCTGCCGCAATAGACCATGATGGAACCATCTATTTGTTCTACAGAGCAGTCAGCAAAGGCAACCATTCCACCATTGGTTTGTGTACTTTGACAGACCCACTGATTGTAGATAATAGACAAGATGAACCAGTTATATTTCCCCAAAATGATTATGAATGTCAAGGCGTAGAAGACCCTAGAATTGTAAAAATAGAAGATAAGTTCTACCTATCATACACAGCATATGATGGCGTCAATGCACTCGGGGCAATTGCATGTTCTACGGACTTACTTACCTGGCATAAAAGTGGCATTGTGGTCCCACAGATCACTTATGATGAATTTAGGCACCTTGCAGAATCAAAGGGACACATTAATGAAAAATACCTTCGCTACAATATCCAAAAGTCAACGCATGAAAAACCTGATAAAAATATTTTGATATGGGATAAGAATGTGATTTTATTTCCCAAAAAAATAAATGATAAGTTTTATTTTCTACATCGTATCAAACCTGATATACAGATAGCATGTGTAGATAATTTAGAAGATTTGAATGCTGAATTTTGGCAAAAATACTTCCTAAGATTTAATGAAAGCATCGTAATAGCCCCTAAATATAAACATGAAGTGAGTTATATCGGTGGCGGCTGTCCACCAATAGAAACAAAAGAAGGTTGGCTCATTATTTATCACGGCGTATACGATACTGTAAAAGGATATATCTACACTGCTTGCGCTGCCCTACTAGACTTAGAAAATCCATCTAAGTTAATCGCGCGTCTGCCTTATCCACTCTTCAAACCTGAACATTCATGGGAAGTCAGAGGCGAAGTAAATAATGTTTGTTTCCCTACAGGTGCCATCGTTCGTGAAGGCCATCTATATATTTATTATGGCGCTGCAGACGAAAGAATAGGATGTGCTTCTATAAATATGTCCGACTTAATTATTGAACTTTTACAAAATAAGGAATCAAATGAGTAACCACCAAACCTTACCAGAGATACTAATTATAACTACTTATCCGCCAAAAGAATGTGGCATAGCAACCTATACCCAAGATTTAATATTTGCAATCAAAAACAAATTCCAGAACTCATTCAAAATATCCATTTGTGCATTAGAATCTAATGGTATCGAACTTCCATATTCAGATGATGTAAAATACATTCTGCATACAGATGATCAAGCATCTTATCTAAAACTTGCGGATGACATCAATAAAAATGACCAAATAAAAATGGTCCTTATCCAACATGAATTTGGCCTGTATGAAAATAATGAATCGCATTTATTGGAATTACTTACCACTATCAACGTACCTAAAATTCTAGGGTTTCACACCGTTTTGCCAAAGCCGGATGAAGTTTTTAAAAACAATGTACAGAAGCTAACCGCAGCAGTCGATTCAATTATTGTCATGACCAAAGCATCTTCTAAAATCCTGGTGTCAGATTACGGAATTCTTGAAGAAAAAATAACAGTTATACCACACGGCACCCACTTAGTGCCACATGCTAATAAAGCAAAGCTAAAAGTCAAATATGATGTAGAAAATAAAAAAGTATTATCAACATTCGGATTTCTAGGTGCAGGTAAAAGTATTGAAACCACTCTCGATGCTATGCCTGCTATCATCCAAGAAAACGAAAATGTCATCTTTCTAATCATAGGAAAAACGCACCCTTCTGTTCTTAAAAGAGATGGTGAAAAGTATAGAGAATTTTTAGTAAAAAGAGTACATGAATTAGGTATTACTGAGCATGTTAAATTTATCAACTCATTTATTCCTTTGAATGAACTACTTGAGTATTTACAGATGACAGATGTATATTTGTTTACTTCCAAAGATCCTAATCAAGCAGTAAGTGGTACTTTTTCATATGCTATCAGTTGTGGATGCCCTATTATCTCCACGCCTATCCCACACGCCATAGAGGTGTTAGGTCAAGATGCAGGTATCATTTTTGATTTCGGTGACGCTAGACAATTAGCAATTGAAACTAATAAGCTACTGAATGATGATCAACTAAGAAAAAATATGGGTTCACGTGGCTTGCACAAAATGGCGTCTACAGCATGGGAAAATGCAGCCATCTGTCATGCAACTTTATTCAAAAAAATAGCGAATGACGACATAAATCTAGATTACAAAATGCCCCCAATCAATCTAGATCACATCAAAAAAATGACTACTTCTTTTGCTATGATACAATTTTCTGAAATCAACCAGCCAGATTTAGAAAGTGGATATACAATAGATGACAATGCTAGGGCGATGGTGGCAATGTGTATGCATTATGAACTAACAAAAAATGCCACAGATCTAAAGTATATTTCCAAATATCTAAACTTTATCCACTTTTGTTTACAACCTGATGGTAACTTCCTGAATTATGTAAATACAGATTATGAATTTACACCCCAAAATTATGAAACCAATCTGGAAGACTCTAATGGTAGGACTATTTGGGCATTAGGTCACCTTATATCCCTCAAAAATATATTACCAAGCGACTTAATAAAACTAGCTAAAATCATTTTACACAGAGCTTTAGCAAATCTCGAAAACATACACTCCACAAGAGCTATGGCATTTATAATCAAAGGATTGTATTATGCTAATGTACATGAAAAATCAGATACAGGCATAGATACTTTAGTTAAAATATCAAATAGACTGGTTCAAATGTATAGACATGAAGCGGATGATGATTGGAAATGGTATGAAAGTTATTTGACCTATGGTAATAGTATCTTACCAGAAGCTATGCTTTGTGCGTGGATGACAACAGGAGAGATTGTGTATAAAAATATAGCCAAATCTTCTTTTGACTTTTTGATGGACAAAACTTTTTTTGACGATAGCCTCAAAATAATATCTAATAAAACGTGGATGCATAAAACAGCCAGTAAAAACGAAGTAAACATAGGTGGTGAGCAACCGATAGATGTAGCGTACACCATACTGGCACTAAAAAAGTTCT